>CBVK0100543448.1:0-17621 GCA_900067695.1 Picea abies | reverse complement strand
ATTACTAAGGACGTCTCCCTTGGGATTAGCCACCCTAAATAGAAAGAGCTCCCCATCAAGGTGACAGTGGGTGGGGAAGCTCCTGTTACGCCAGTTTGAGCCTTGACTTCAAGCTACCTAAACCTTTCCTACTAACTAAGTGATAACATGGACCAAGCAAGAGGTGACATGTGTCACCACTGAAAGGGTGACACGTGGCATGCTTGTACAAGTGGCCGGTACAGTTAGTGGACACATGGTGGACAGGTGTGTTGATGTGGCAGTTGCTGATTGGACAAAGGTACATACACGTGGACCATCTAGCAGATGACAAGTGGCAAGGTATTGGCAAATGTTGTTGTGCCACGTGGCCTAGACATGGGTTGCCACGTGGCACCTGATTACTAGTTCATTTGTTTTGTTGTAAAAATTTTTGAGTTCCCGAGTTTTGAACTCGTGACCTCCAATGGGAAGCTATGACTTGGGAATAGGTTGTATGCCAATGCGCTATCATGTGACTTGGTATTACAAATCCGTGAACTTATATTTAAATTGCTGAAAAGGGTTAAATGGGAATGGAAAGGGTTGGGGATAGGCCCCAGCCCTCGGTTTATTGTAATCCATGTAACCACAGTACTAAAGGGTGTAGGTGCCATTCCGTTAATCCACTCGAGCGCGCAAGTGTAGCATCGGTCCCCATATGACTCGGGGGTTAGAACTAAAGTCCAAGCGTGAGAATAGGGCGTGATCCTATTGAATATAACCATATGACAATAAATAAGGGGCGCACTAGGCCTAAGGGGCTTAGCCCTATTATTATGGAATAAAGTGGGTTTTTGACCATTTCTTTATGGTTTTTATTGATTTTATTAACCATTTTTTGTTATTTTGCCATATCTTAGTGGATATTGGGCCAAATTGAGTGTCACAAGAAGTGGGATGTTGGGATTTGATCCCTCTACCTCATGGCTATATAAACCAATCCATCGTGAGGTTTGAAACAAGCAAGAAGCAACAAAGAAGCTTGAAGCAAGTCGAGGAAGAACTTGCCAAGGTCAAGTATTCTTGAGCAGTGTAGAGTAGCTAAGCTTTGGAGGCAGTTTCTGGGAGTTATACTACTCCTTTTTCAGTGTCGTATGTTGTGTCAGGGTTCTGAGATAGAGAAGAATATTGTTGATTCAGTCATAGCCCTATATGATGTGATTAATACAAGTTGTAAGCATTTAAATTTTCAATAGAGAAATCCTCCCTCACTGAAGACAAAGGCTCATAGGCGTAGGTGAGATTGTCGAACTCCGTTATCAACTTCTTGTGTACAATTGGTTGATGGTTTTCTTTCTTAGTGTTATTTTCCATTTCTCTTAATTCTTTAAGCCTTTTTCATTTTCATATTCACATGCACCGTCAGAAAAAGGTCTTGATAAAATTGAGGTCATAGTGCGTAATTGCTAAGCTTCGATTTTCGGATCAAGTGGTATCAAAGCAGGATGACTTTTGTAGGAACTGTGAATATGCGGAAAACATTGAAGAGAGATAGACTCCAAGAGATCAAGGAGATTAACCAAACAATCCAGCGAGAAAATGTTGAATTGCAAAGATTGGTGCAAATTCTCGAGGAAGACAGGGAAAGAATGTGAACGTTGATGTTGGCAACGGAAGCAAGGCCAGTTGGAGGAAGTCCTTCAACTAGAAGCCCGAGCCCTGTCAGGGATGATGGAACTTATCCATTCCAGAGGTAATCAGATGAGGAGGATTTGTATACTCCTACTACCCCAATTGAGGAGCAATTGATAGGAGAGGCCATTGACACATTCTCTTCACCAACAGAAAGCATCCAGTACACTTCAGCTTCTTCTATAGTTGATCAGGAGGTGGAATCCGACCATCAGGAGATTGCAGCATTTGAGAAACATACCAAAGGATTCAGTATGAGAATGATATCAAAGTTTGGATACAGGAAGGGACAAGTCCTTGGAAAATATGGTCAAGGAAGAGCCGAGCCGATTGAAGTGCGTGAGCATCCACTCTGGGAAGGATTGGGATACGTAGGAGAATATTCTGAGGAAGACAGTCCAGTGATTCATTGCACACACTGTCGGAATTTCGGACACGATGCTAACCATTTTTGGGTGCAGCATCCAGAGTTGACACCAGAATGGTTTCGGACTCGCCAAGGCAAATAGACAGCCTGAGCCAACAGCGACGCAAACAGTGAGTCACGAAAGAAAGGTAAAAAGGTTGAAAGGTATAAATCCCCTTCTCCCAACTTTACTGATAAGAATACTAGAGTCATGGATCTTATCAGAAAAACAATTCCATGTATGTTTTGTAGAAGCCATAACCATTGTGTTGCAGATTGCTAGAAACAAAAGGTATATGGAAGAAAGATCACGGGGACAAGAAGTATGCCAAGACGCGATGACACTACATTGCAGGTCAATAAGAATCTGTGAACAAAGTCAACGCAGCCAAGGAAGGAGTCAGAGAAATCCAAAGGGGATTTGGCTCATTCGGGACACGATTCCATCAAATTTCTTCGAGCAAGAAACACTTTCTCACATTGTCAGAAGAGAAGACATTGTGAAGATAATTTTTGGAAGGTGCATTCAGGGTTTCGACGTTCAAAAAAGCCTGTAGGGCTAGAGCAAAAGAAATATGCTGCAGAAATATTGAAGGCCACTTCATAGGAACAGAAGGACGTTGCAGAGGAACAAAGGGACGTTGCACCAAGGCAATAGGATGTTGTTGCAGAGAATTAGAGGAACAACCACGACACTCTGTTGGCAGAAGATGGGTTGTCCGACTGGTAATGGGTAGATTTTATGCCCTATATGTAAATTGAGTCAGTGTCATTTTCATTGTAATAAAAGTGATTTGATTTATGGAATCATTTGTTGAGTCTAGTTAATGTTAAGTCTAGGTTGTTTTTCATTAGTCAATTGATGTAAGGATGTAGTCTATTGATGTAATAAACCTTTTGGGGACCAAAAGGTATTTAGTGGGAAGGCGTGATCCAGATTCGGATCCAGGAGCTTGATGGGGCTCAGAAAGGCCTAAAAATCAATGTTCTTGTAATGGTGTCAAAATGGATGTGTACATAGGGCTCGTCGATACAAACCCAACGCAACTTGAACAAGCTCAAATGGACGTCGTATGCTCTTGATATCGCGTTTTGTTCAAAAAGTCAATAGTGAAAAATGTCAGCGCTGACGTCAACATGATGTCATCATGTTGATGTGGCAGAGTGACATGTGGAAGAGGTACAACTAATAGGTCGTACAGATGATGTGGACCAACCAGGAGGTAATACGTGTCACCACTAAAAGGGTGGCACGTGGCACGCTCGTACAGGTGGTTGGTATTGTCAGTGGACACATGGAGAACAGGTGTGATGATGTGGTGGTTGTTGACTGGAAAAAGGTATGGACATGTGGACCATATAGAAGATGACAAGTGGTAAGGTATTGGCAAATGTTGTCGTGCCATGTGGACCATCTGGCAGATGACAAGTGGCAAGGTATTGGAAAATGTTGTTATGCCACGTGGCACCTGATTATTGGTTCATTTGTTTTGTTGCAAAAATTGTTGAGTTTCTGAGTTTCGATCTCATGACCTCCAACATGAGCCTACGACTTGGGAATAGGTTGTATGCCAATGCGCTATCATGTGACTTGGTATTACAAATCCATGAACTTATATTTAAAATGTTGAAAGGGTTGAAGGGGAGCGGAAAGGGTTGGGACTAGGCCCCAGTCCCTGGTTTATTGTAATCCATGTAACCATAGTACTAAAGGGCACAGGTTCCATTCCATTAAACCACCCGAGTGTGCAAGTGTAGCATTGGTCCCCATATGACGCGGGGGTTAGAACTAAAGGCCAGGTGCAAGAATAGGGCACAGTCCTTTTGAATATAATCATATGACCATAAATAGGGGGCGCGCTAGGCCTGAGGGGATTAGCCCTATTATTATGGCATAAAGTGGGGTTTTGACCATATCTTTATGGTTTTTATTGATTTTATTAACCAGTTTTGGTTATTTTTCCATATCTTGGTGTATATTGGGCCAAATTGAGTGCCATAAGAAGTGGGATATTGGGATTTGATCCCTATACCTCATGGATATATAAACCAAGCCATTTTGAGGTTTGAAACAAGTAAGAAGCAGCAAATAAGATTTAAGAAAGTCGAGGAAGAACTTGCCAAGGTCAAGTAGTCTTGAGCAGTGCAGAGTAGTTGAGCTTTGGAGGAAGTTTCTGGGAGATATACTACTCCTTTTTCAGTGTCGTCTATTGCATCAAGATTCTGAGATAGAGCAGAATACAGATGAGTCAGTCAGATCCCTTTATGATGTGATTATAATATATATTGTAAGCATTGAAATTTTTAATAGAGAAAGCCTCCCTCACTAAAGACAAAGGCCCGGAGACGTAGGTGAGATTTCCAAACTCTGTTATCAACTTCTTGTGTAAAATTGGTTGATGATTTTATTTCTTTGTGTTATCTGCTATTTCTCTTAATTCTTGAAGTCTTTTTTGTTTTCATATTCACATGCACCGTCAGAAAAATGTCTTGATAAAATAGAGGTCATAGTGTGTAATTGCTAAGCTTAAATTTTTGGATCACTAATGGTGTCAAATCACCATCCCTAATGCCTATCGAAAGGATAAATTACAATGATGGAAATTATGCTCCAAATCGGGCGTAGATCCATTTTTTCGTCATCCTATTAATGGCGACCTTATCTCTAGATTGTGTGAAAGCACGATTTGGCTCTTCCATATTGTCTCCAATTAATGCCTAGATCACACCTTGTATTCTCAAGGAAAAATGAGAGGGTGGCGCCTCTCCTTCCTTGAATGCACACCACGCGTGTTAATTAGCTAGCGCGTGTTGAAATGGAACGATGCTTCTACATCATACTCCACAACGGAAAAAACCATAAGCTTCTGCCCATGAGCTTTCAAACATGGCTGAAATCCACCTGGATCCCAAACTTTCTCCTGGATATGTCTCTCAGCTCCTCTGCTTCGCCACTGCTACTCCTACATCATCCATGTTGCTTGTGCAGGTTTTCTTTCACCCAGCTTCCTCTTGCTAACCACTTCCTCTGTCGAATCTGACATCAACTTTCTTATCTCCTCGATCACCTTGTTCAACTACTCTATCGGTTGGTTCTTCTGTTGCAGTCTGGCTCACTGCACTTGCTCCTTGTCGATGGGCGAATCACACTGATTTCCCAAGACATCTTCTTCCTTTGTGGCCTTACCTTTCCACTCTGTTGCGGTCTTCACTCCTGCAATCTCCTCGTCACTGAACGGTTGCTCAGCTACCACCTCTCTTGACAAATTCGCTCCTTCCAATCCTTCGGTTGTTCCCATTCCATCTCCCTCCAGCTGCTCCTCGTGTTGGTGTGGTCCTTCATCAGCTTCCAACTTAGCCTGTTGGATGTGCATAATTTTCACTACCACTCTCCCCTCAAGAGCTTCTAATTCTTCACACATACCAACAAAGTTTATGATGTTTTCTCCCTCTTCTGTTGTAGACCCCAGTGCTGCAATCATCTCCTGTTCAGCTTCCTAGCTGAAAACGTCGAGTGATTCTGCTGAATGATCTTCTCCTTCTATCGGGACAGGAATCAGTATATGTTCCTTTCCCTTCTTAATAGTCTCTTCTTGTTGTCTCCCTATCGCATCTGCAACATCTGTGCTAGCCTCTCCTTGGCCGCTTGGTAGGAATATTTCAACTCCTCCAATGATCAGAACGTCTCTGTAATCCTCCTCCTTCGTTGTGATGAAATTTTCTAACTTGTCATCATTTTCATTCATGTGGCTTATAGTTCTGCATGCATCTCCATCTGAGTGAGGTTTTTATTCTCCCTCCTCATCTGCCAATGAAGTCTCATATTAGCTCATCTCTTCTCCCTTGCCTGCCTGGAAATCTGGGATGTCTCCTATGCCCACCTGGAAGTTTACGAGATCCATTGATCCCTTCTCATTTCCCACCTTGAAATCTACAAGACCCTTGCCATATCTCTTTCCCTTGTGACTGAGGTTTTCAACATGTCGCAGCCACCTCTTTAACACCTGTTGTTGCCTTCTGGCCAAAAACTTCTGAACATGCCATTTGGTTGTCCCCTTCAAAATCCATTCGTACCTCCAGTGTACCTTTGATTCCTGTTTCATTTTAAATGCAAGCCTCTCCATATGTGCTCGGATTTTACTGAGCTCCTTGTCCATCTCCGCATTTCTCTTATGTGAGTGGACTTCTCCTCACCCATGCTTATGACCGTCAATGGCCATATTCACCTTCTACCCTTCCTCTTGGAAATTATGTTGCTCACTCTGCAACTGAGAGCATCCTTAGCTTCTCCTTCTCCTGAAATCTAGATACGAAACTGTGCTCTGATACCACTTGGTATTAGACTATCTATGTACCTCCTTCTCTCCGCCTGAGAGAAATTTGGCTCTGATGCCACTTGGTATCAGACTATCTCCTTTGTCTCCCCCTTCACCTGTTGTCTTCATGCGAAATCAAGCTCTGATACCGCTTGGTGCAAACCCCACCCCTCCTTAATGGGGTTGCACGACCTCCTGATCTAGGATCGTTCAATTCATCAAACCGAATGGTTCGTCGAGCTCCTAATGGAACCATTTTCAACTTGAAAAATGCCCTTTTTCACTTCCTCAACACTCGTGATGTGGCACCTACAAACCTTTCCTTAGAACTTTTCAACTTCGAGGCCAACATTGCTAGCTCTTTGTGCTAGGCTTCCCTCTTCGATGTGACCATGGACTGTAGCCATGGGCCAACTCCCTTCATGACCCCACACTTCAGGAATTTTTTGTGTTGCTTTCTCCTTTCCCTGATTTTCGAATTGGCAAACTCTTCGGGACCAGATCTATGGTCCACGTTCCTCCCACAATCAACGGTTGTGATCGAATCACGAGTTCAGATTTCACGAGTCCTATCTCCTATCAACTCTTTTTCTTCCGACTATGAATTAGCGATGCGCTGATCCCTTGCCATGTACCCTTCGAGATCCAATGTTCTGGATTTGAAATTTCTCTTCACGACTTCGCGAAGATCCTTTGCTTGCTCCCGACAAACCTTTCGAAGTTCCTACTCCCGAACCTATCAATCTTCTGCCACCTCTCCTTTCTTCGACAATGGGTTATTTCTCTGTCTCCGAGACTTCTGCAAGTCCTCGACTCCTTTTCACACTTAGCACAAATCCCCTTTCGATACTTAGGTTGTTCTCGAAGGTTTTCTGTAGTCCTTGCAGAAATCTGCATAGCTCTCCTACGACATTGCTTGGCTTGAAAACCTCCAAGGTTCCAAGTTCCTTAGCGAGCTTCTCACTCCCTCCTACCAGTTTCTCACCCTTCCTCCTAAGCTTATAAGGTGAGCTCACGACACCTTAGGCACACTCCTTGCACTTGGCTCAATTTTTCGAAGACTTCTCCCTTGGCCTTATGGAAAGGTTTAAGCCATCTCCTTTCCTTTGTCATTGCACTTCTTGCAAAGCCTTCCTTCACCAGAATGTTCAGCAATTTTGGGATTCTCCAGCACCTTCAACCATGTTATTCCTGGGTATTCTCACGTAAGCTCGATGCCCTCCTGGCAAAGTGTTCAGTAACTTTGGACTATGCTTCTCTCCACAGTCTTTCTTTTCAAGGGACTTAACTGCCTTGAAATTTCTCCCTAAGTCAGTGAATAAATCTGGTGTTCCCTCCTAGCAGCTTCTCTTCTGACTCCACTAAGTTCATACACAGACACCTTGTGTCGGCTTATAGAGTCTCCTCTCTCTGTCGCACACTTCTTGCACTTAGCTTAGAGAACTAGACTTAACACAACACACTCACGGAGAGAAAACTGTATCTCTATCCATGCATACAATTTCTAACATTTATCTACAATTCACAAACCTATAAAAGACATTCATAACACAACATCCACTGAACAGAAATGTAAAACAGGAAAAACTGTCATTTTCTATTAATGGCAGAATGCCAAATTACAATGGTGGAGTCCAAACTGCAACTGAGTCTCGACTCTCATCAACCTCCTCCTATCCAACCTGCCTAACTCACTTCTACTTTGCTTACAATACAAAGATTTATGCAAGAGGGGATGAAATGAGCTTCCCTCCCAAGTTGACTAATGGTGTCAAATCACCATCCCTAATGCCTATCGAAAGGCCAAATTACAATGATGGAAATTCTGCTCCAAATCGGACGCAGATCCATTTTTCCTTCATCCTATTAATGGCGACCTTATCTCTAGATTTTGCGAAAGCATGATTTGGATCTTCCAACTTGTCTCCAATTAATGCTTGGGTCATGCCTTGGATTCTCGAGGCAAAATGGGAGGGCGGCGCCTCTCCTTCCTTGAATGCGCACCACACGTGTTAATTAGTTGGCGCGTGTTGAGATGGAGTGATGCTCCTGCATCACATTCTCTCACTTTTTTGCACATTACAAGTCCCCTCATCTTCCCATATTCACTATCCACTCCATGTTCTTAAAATTAAATTATAGTTAAATAAAACTCTATATGATAACAGTTAAAGGATGGCACATGGATGAGTTAGAATGATATGTTTTGATTTACAATACAGTTGATTGTTTGATGATTTGTTGAGCAGTAACCATGATCTACTTTCCTTAATATTACCACTTTTCGCTCAATACAATCCCTCACATATCCCAGGACACTTATTCACCCCCTGCTCATTGACAAGTATTAATCGATTTTTATGGATTGGATTGCATGAGTTTGATGTGTTGCTGAGCCAAACTTTGTTTCGTATTTAAAGAGATGTCATATATGGTTGTTGAAGGAACTAGTTGCTAATCAATAATGCACATAGGAATGATCCTTTTCAGCAGAGGTATCCATGGTTGGGGTAACAGAGAAACAGGAAATTGGAACAGGGTCCCTAGAAGGCCAAGGTATTCTATACATTTTGATGCAAACTTGCAAGAGTTGAGCCAGCTATTCCAAGTTAGATTTTTTAACTGGATTGGACAAGGAGTAGTCCAACCTAGGCTAGAAAGGCATCCCTTATAAGCCCCACATGTCCCTGGTATCCTAGTTCCCCGTCATGTCTCATTACAACTTGAAGTCTCAGAAAACAACAGATGCCAAGAGATTGTACACCTGACAATCTCCCAACATCGTGGCTGGCCTAACGTGTCTCTACCTCCTCCTCCACCTGTTAATCAAATTGTCCAAGTTTCCCCTGCTCACTCACCATTTCAGTCTTCCCATGCAAGTAAAAGGTTAAAAATCAAGGCTCGCCATGCTCTTGATAAAGGAAAAGGCATTGCTACCCCCTCCTCTCCCTCAAATGACTCTACCAAATCTGTGTCGTCCTGCATGCATTTGAGAGATGGTTGCTCTCATGTTATCAGTGAGATTAGGCCTAAAGGCTCCACACAACCTAAGGTAAATTCAGATAAATCACATGGAGACAACAACAAGAAGGGGAATATTGCCTCCCAGAGTGGCAAATATGGGTTTTAAGTGTTTTAATTTATTGATTGTTGAGAACAGTTGACTTCTAAAATTTTGGACAACACACTATTTTTGGATATAGTTTCAATTATCATTGATATAAATTGTCAAATTATGAGAGTAATGATGGGAGCCACAAGGAGGGATGTGTTTTATTGATTAACTAGCTGTGTTATGCTTGTTAAAGAAATTAAAGGGAGTCACAAGGGGCCCCACCTACTAGTTATTATTTATTAAAGACCATTATTATTATTTTATTACTTTTCACCCTTAACTAAAATGTTGGTTGAGTTTTAGTAAACTTAACTAAAGAGGTAGTTTAACTACTTCAACTAATTCTGATTGCTTAAAGGAAAAAAGAGGAGGAACAAGAGGATAATAGAAGGAGAAAGCATACTAAGGTCTGCTCTTTGGGTTTATTGAGATAATTCGGTTTTCATTCATTCTTTAATTCATTGAAAGCCTAATTCTCTTTTATGATAGTAGGGTCCTATTGTACACAGTAATATTCAGGGCTAAATTACATCTTTCAGACACTTGTTTTTTAGAGGTGTTTATCTATCTTTGATAGTCTGTGTAGACTTGTCTGTTTGTGAATTAAATTTCATGACCAATAAAGGCTATTGTGCAAAGTCGAGTGGGAAGCAATCTGTGGCAAGTTGATCCAGCTTTTAAAATTCGGTGTTTTACTTTCTGTTAGAATTCCTTTTGTATGGTTTTCATCGAGAACATCTAAGTTTTACTTTGGTCCAAACTTTCTCAGGGAATTTTGTAAAGAGAACAAGTCTTGATAAATTGGAATGGAATAAACGATTTCTTTATGTCTCGTCTATGTTGATTATTGACTTGGTGTTTTTACTTCTGTCTATACATTTATTTTTGCATCTGTTATATTCATAAAATTACATAAATATTGAATTTTTCAGCAAACTTTCATTTATAAAAAAATGATCCTAAGCCCTTGTAACCAATACTTGTGGATTAGGAAACAATTTTTGATGGCTATAAACATAGAGTGATATTCTCGTCTATATTGCTTTAGCCATGTAAGATCTGAAAATGCTTGAGTAAGATCATTTAATATATTTTCCTCAACATTTATTTGGCGACCATACTGGGGAGATCTTCAATATCTCTCTGGTTGATTTTGATGCTTGATTATCATCGAATACATCTATTTTTATGATTTTGATTCTTTGATTGTTTCATCTCTTCATGATTGTACCTGTCGCAAGGCAGCCTAATATTGAGCTTGGTCTTCAAGATCAAACTAGCATTGCTTTAAATTTTTTTAACACCATTTTAGACACTGTTAATACTCGAGTTGAGCTTAATCGTTTGTGGGAAGCAATTGAACAAGACATAAGTGCCCAAGAACGTTGGGAAGCTAGACATAGACAGCTTAGGAATCATCCATAACTTATTTTTCCTTCAGCTTTGACCTTCTTTCATGTCCTTAGACCCTCGTGTTTCTAGGAGAATAAGAGGCTTATCACCTGAAGTTAATCCTATTGCTGAAATAGGAAGAAGGAGCATTGTGTTATCAATCCAACAAAGTGCTCTTAGGAGAACCTTGTATGATTCTTCTAGTTTGTCTTTCTCTCCCTTACCTATTATCCACACGATGGCATCTAGTGGTGGCTCTAGTGGCACTAGAAGTGCTTTCTCATCTCAGTATTCAGCTTCGTCGGTGATTGGTAGCTTATATAGTCACCAAGTCCCTTTCCAATCTACCATGAACCCCACCAAAGTCATTAAAAAGTATGGGATTTTTCAATTTGGAGAAGATTCCACAACCACACCATGGCATGTTTCCTCTCCTCTTAACCTAGCACCTGCTACTCATCCACTTCCTAAATTCAAAGAGCATATTCCTAGGTTTTCGGGGAACAACATTATCACTACAAATGAACACTTAGTGGCATTTTCTAATTCCTATCACAACATAGGAGCGAATGACAACGATACTTGCATGCACTTATTGTCAATTCCTTGGAAGAGAAGGCTGTAGCCGATTTATTTGACCTTCCTCCTAGGATTCTGTCTACTTGGGAGGAGTTAGTTTATTGGTTCAAATCCACCTATGGGCAATCTAAAAGCCTAGCTGAGCAATTACAAGATCGCTTATAAGAATGGTGAAACCATCAAGTCCTTCAATTTGTGTTTCACCAAGTTATACAATCAAATCCCTGAACTCATTCGACCTCAGAACCAAACCACTTTCATGCATTATTATAATGCATTACCTTCCCCCTGTCGTCATAGGCTTGAGGAAAAATCCATTGATAACCTCGATTCCACTCTACATACTTTCTTAGAGTATGAAGAACAGCTTGAAAGAACAGGTCTTCCTCGGGGAGACTTAGTTAAACAAATAGACATGCCTGCCCTCTTACAACTTGTACAAGACATGAATAATCGTATGATAGTGTATGAGCGAAAGGGAAATGTCTCCCCTCTTACCCCTGGGGCTTCATCCTCTTATGCACCTCCCTTTAGAAATCCAAATGAAAATATTTTCAGCCTAAAGCTATCATACCTCGTAGTTGGTGTAACTTTTGCGAGGAACACCACGAGGAAATGACATGTGAGGTAAATAAGAGTGCCAGAGATAAGATCTTTGGTAAAAGACCAGAAACTACCATCGTTGTCCTAAATTTTGCAGATCCAGAAGATGTCATGATCACCAATACTAGGAACAAATCATACACTCCCAAAGGCAAATATGATCCTCCCTGTAATTCTTCTAGCCCGAGCTCATCCTCACCGGCTGCTACTGTTCGGGTTCCTAAGGCTCCTTACAGTCAAGGAACTACCTCCCCTCTCCCCTCTTCCAAATAAAATATTCTAAATCAGTTGGACAACATCAAAGCAGATGCAACCCTTTTGGACATGGTTGTCGTTCCTGAACAACAGAGGCATCTAAAACAATTCATGGAAAGAAAATATTTCGTTGTAGCCAACCTCTTTGAAGAGGTAAATTAAGAGGATTCATCTATAAATAAAGTAGGTGTACATAACTTTATATACCTTCTAAAAAATCCCCTTTTTTATATTTATGTAAGATAATGGATAAGATCGCCCATTGTTGCCTCATTGACAGCGGTTCAGGCCCAAGTGTAATGTCGAAGATTATTATGGAAGAGTTATGATTGTCTTGTACAAATGAAAATGCCATAAGCATGCTCTCTTATAATAGTCTACAACAAATGACCATAGGTGAAATCAAAGACGTGACCTTGGCTTTGTGCACACACCCTAAAATAAGGACAACCCTTAATATTCAAGTAATTGATATGCTAGTAAGAAACTACTCAATCATCTTAGGAAGAGATTGGAAAGATTTGACGGGTGGATACCTCTCACTAGACAGGACACACTTATCTGTTCCATGGAATGGTAAAAACATCATAGTCCTTAGAGAGGGAAGGATTTCACCTTATATAGAAAGTGTTCCACGTCCTAATGTGAATTATATCGAAGAGGACATAGGGGTGTATTCCATCTTTTCCTAAGAGGATAACACTCCCTTGGAACGGATTGACTTAGACAATGGTATGTGGAACATGCACTTTGATGGTTCATGCTCTAATGAAGAAAAAAGAGCTGGCATTATCTTGTACTCTCCTGTGGGAAAAATTCATAACTTTTCTTATAGGTTGGAGTTTGCTTGCACAATGATGTCACTGAATTCGAAGCTTTATTATTAGTCATTGAAAATGCCTATAATCTAGGTTGTGGTCACCTTACAATTTTTTGGGATTTCAAGCTTGTTTCGAATCTTGTACGTAAGATATACTCTCCTAGAAACAAGTCGATGAAACGATACACCTAAACTATTTGGGAACTTATATCGAACCTACTATCTTTCAACATTACTCATGTTAAGAGGGAAATGAACTCAATGGCTAGCCAGTTAGATGTTTTTGCAGCCTCTCTTAATCGACAACTTCTGCCACACAGACCTGATTGTAATTTTCAATCTCTATATCATCCACATATCCCTGACAATATAGAATCATGGCAGGTCTTCCCTAGCGATGAGATCATATGTTCTTTCATTCAAAATGAACCTTGTAAGGCCAAGGAAATTATATCCATGGAAGATAACAATATTCCTAAGGGCTTGACTCCTCTAGAGAGTTCATTTTCATCAAGTGATGTAGGCAATAAAGAGAAACATAAAGAAGAGGAGTCAAAAAGGAAAGTGGGTGAAACCATTTCCTTGAACATTGGAACACCCAAGTCTCCAAAGAATGTTAAAATAGGTTCCCAATGTTCTAATGAAGAGAAAAATAAGTTTTCCAAACTAATTGGCAAATTTCAAGATGTTTTTGCTTGGTCTTATGAGGATCTTAGTGGTTTTAATCCCACTCTCATACAACATGTTATTCCCATCAAAGAAGGCATGAAACCAGTTAGGCAAAAACAAAGACCTATCAACCCTACACTAGAAGCAACAATTCGAAAGGAGTTGGAAAATTTCTTGAAGGCTAGAATCATCTTTTATGTCAAGTATTTTGAATGGGTTTCCAACTTGGTTCCCATCCAGAAAAAAACTGGTCAGATCAGATTATGCATAGATTTTCACACATTAAATCAGGCTAGTATAAAATATCACTTCCCTCTCCCTAATATGGAAATGATTTTGCAGCAAGTTGCGGGGTCACAGATGATGTCCTTACTTGATGGTTTTTCTGGTTACAATCAAATCAAGGTAAAAAGGGTTGACAAATATAAAACCACCTTTATTAATCATTGGGGCACCTTTTCTTATGAACGTATGCCTTTTGTCTTGTCTAATGCAGAAGCCACTTTTCAAAGGCCTATGCGAATGGCTTTTGATGATTTGATCGACAAGGTTCCTCATACCCTATCTTGATGATCTAATCGTGTACTCTAAGGGGCTATCAATTGTCTCGAAGTTTCAAAAATTATGGTTGGGTCCTTTAAAGATCGCTTTTGTCTTGGGTACAAACTCTTACATTCTAAAAGATTTACAAGAGCGATTGTTTTCCTACAACACTAACAGTTCTCACTTAAAACACTACATGGAACCAACTTGAAGAGTTTAGCATTGTTTGGATTGTTCTGTATATTAGTAGTTCAGTTTTTTTTTCTTTTTTTGGTAGTTTTATTATTGTTTTCTTCTTTTTAAACAGTTTTCAATTCTTCTTCCATTTTAGTAGTTTTCCTTCTGTTGGTTGCAATTCTGTCATTTTATTTTCTATTGTTCTAAATTTTGCGGTTTCATTCTGTTATTACATTTCTTGCTTTTGTTCTTTTCGATTTCAATTTTTGGTCAAGAATAAGATTTTGAATCAGTTCTGCCACAGTGACACTCCTGCAGGGTATTGTTAGTCAATAACAATCAAGCTTACATGGATGTTATGATGTCCCCCCTGAAGGCATCATTGAATTTGTTATCTGCTTTCATTGTTGTCTTATTAGAAAATTGGTTACTTCCCGCTTCTGCTTTCCATTTCTTCATCCATTTGAGATTCAAAAGAGAAAGTCCATAAAATTTTATCCTTGAAGTCAAGAGAAAATTCTGGTTGAATGATTATGCATACAGGGATAAAACCCCTCATACTTAATATTTTCCATGAGTTATTCCCAAATTCCCAGTCATTTTTCCATTAAATCCGCTCACTTCCCCCTGTTGCATAATCATTCTGGTAATATATTCTTGATATGTTTTTCTTGGCCTGCAAAACCATATATTCTAAGTTCTTAATCAGTTGGAAACAGATTTCCCTGTGGAGTTGCCAATTTGTTGACGATAAAAATCGCAACGAGTAATTTGACCCGCAAAGTATTGCTAAAGCCTATTATTTAAACTATGATAATAAGATATAATACTAGTAGGTGGGACTCCCTTGTAGACTGGAGGCTTGGAGATAGTCATATCACACATTTTATGATGTTGTTTCGATTTTGCTTACAGGGTCTTATATGGTTGATGATGCAGTCTTGGTTTCATTTTGACATAATGATAGGTGGATGATGCATTTTATGGGATGTTCTGTTATTCAAAGCTTTAATTTTATGTTATGATTGGCATATATTTACATTTTTTATCATGTCATCACGATCTGGCTACACATGCACAGGAAACATATTAGTGACTATGTAAACAAAAGCAAAAGGGAAGAAACTTACCAAAAAAAAGAATCCAAAAGAAAAGGCCTATGTTATGCTAGAAGTTATGTGCAAATACAATGAAAACAAGTTAGTGTTAATACTAACTATTAATGGTTAGTGGCTATGTGATTTGCATTTGAGTTATATTTGGCGCATTTGATATTGAAATACATATTATATGGAAGTTTGGAAATGGTTAATATAAATGTATTGGGTGGCGCATTTGGCAAGCAATGTGGTCACAGATTTCAATGGTTTGGAATTAATGACATGGTTAAATATATTAGTGAGGGTTGGTTGCCATGTACTTCAAAATTGAATGAACGGAATATGGAAGTGACGTTCAGTAAATGAATGTTACTCCATACTCCTCTCATCGGGCCGTCACCCTAAAATGGTTATTGTTGCATTTCATTTTATTGGTGGTTAAGCTCTGAGATCCAAGCCTGGGAAGGAAACGCTCGGCTAGCTTGCCCATTTGAAGCTATCGATTACAGGTATGGATCTTTTTTACCCATCCATGAATTACGCTCTATGTATGAAAGAACGATGTCTCAGTAATTCTTTGGTTTGTGTTTTCCTAATATTGGCAACTATGTAAATGCATGGTTTTTATCTCTGGAATGACTGTGTGGTTATCCGTTTTGCAAGTAAAAGATTTGGTTTGGTTGTTGGTGAAAATCGTGAAGGATCTCTATGGTTTGGAATGGATATGGGTATTATTGTTCTGTGTTTTGGAGGGTTTTTCTTTGTTTATCCTTGTTGGTTGCTTCCTCGCAGTTATGAGGGTAACCCTGCCCAATCGCATTTGGCAAGCAATGTGGTTGTTGTGTATGTTTTTCAAAATGCCTTTTGGTCACTATGTATTTTCTAGAGTCATGGTCGTGGGTTTATTCATATGGTCGTGGGTTTTTTTTCATGGTCTTGGCATCAACGTATCTCGTAATTCGGTCTTAGGGTGGCCATTATGCCAAGATATATTCTTTATGGTTGATTGGGTGATATAAGTTATGCCTTGGGTCTGCTTTCCCACTGACATTGTCATCAAATGAAGTGGATAGAGGTTATACCTTTTTGTGTTCTGGGTACTTGTTATTGTCCAATGGGCATTCGCTTCTCCTATGCATCATTGCCTTACCCTACCCGTCATTGAATTGTTGTGCCATTGCATAGACCGAGAGTTATAAGGAACCATGTGCTTGTATCGAAGGGTCTCTGCCTATTGGTTGATATGTTTGGAGGACCTCCAGTCTCTCAATACTATTGATGACTGAGAAAACTCTTAATTGCTTCTTTGTATTCGTTGTTATAGAGCCCGATTTGTTTTTAAAAAGATCCCTAACTGTCTTACTGAAATTGGGCATCTTTCTAATTGTCAAGGATTGGTTGTAAAATGGAGTGGTTATGACAGTTGCGTCGAATGCCTAGCTCATTTTTATTTGATTAAATTGGTTGAAGAGGTTGTGATTGGAAATCAGTGATAATGTGCAGTCAATGGTTGTTTCTTCTCATTATGATTTCGGTCGTTGTATTCTACAGCATGGTGTTAATTGCAACTTGGTGACTATTGTGTGTTTCACTAGTCTCGATCAGGATCATGGAAATTTGTGGAAATCGATGACTGTGATTTTGTCGTTTCACTATGTATCTATTATGGAGGCATCATGCATGTTTTATTTAATTGTATCATCAATAATGAAGCTTGGGTTTTATATTATGGTTTCATTGCAAAGTTTCACTGGTTGATAAAATGAAAAAGGGCATGAAATCGGGAAAGTGTTAGAAGTTTGTTCAATTTGGAAAAGAGACCTGTGTATATGTTTTACTGGGCGATTGTGAAATTATGGACAGTGTTGATATTTTATAGTGATGTATTATGGATAGAGATGGAGAAATGTTGTTATGTGTTTCTTTTGACTTTGTTTTAAATGTGATCCGGATTTATGTAGGAACACAATGAAATACAGAAATACACATAAAC
>CBVK0100543447.1:0-17622 GCA_900067695.1 Picea abies | reverse complement strand
ACCATGTGGGCCTCGAGACATGATCTCCTAGTTATCCCTAGATATCGGGGATAACAGGGGCCATAGCAGAGTCGACGAGTGGAATACAGGTGGCACGAAGCCTTGGGAGCTCACCGCGAGAAGTCCCGAAGTATTGGTATTTGGATCTGCGAGATGTGAAGTGCCGAGAGAATCTCGGGCCTGGGCCCACAAAGGTATCGAGAGAAGTAGGAGCCGTTAGATCTCCGAGGGACACGTGGTGCGCGATTGGGCTCCATCGCCTCCTCGCCCCTCGCAACTTTAAAGAAGAAGAAATAGCTCCTTCCAGCCGCGAGACGCGAAGTGCCGAGAGAATCTTGGGCCCGGGCCCATAAAGGTATCGAGAGAAGTAGGAGCCGTCAGATCTACGAGGGACATGTGGTGCGCGATTGGGCTCCATCGCCTCCTCGCCCCTCGCAACTTTGAAACGTAAAGATTAAATCTTCCCAGTTGCGAGTCGCGAGGTGTCTAGAAGATCTTAGTCGTCCATCAAAAAGGGACACGTGGTGCGCGATTGGGCTCCATCGCCTCCTCGCCCCTCGCAACTTTGAAACGTAAAGATTAACTCTTCCTAGTTGCGAGTCGCGAGGTGTCTAGAAGATCTCAGCCATCCATCAAAAAGGGACATGAGGTGCGCGATTAGGCTACTCGCCTCCTCACCCATCGCAACTTTGAAGCGTAAGGATTAACTCTTTCCATACACGAAATGTCGTAAGCGCCTTTGAAGATAGGCACAAGGTCACAGCCCGTGGTCACTTGGGGGTGATAGAAGGAACTGCGCAAGGGGCTGAAGCGCCGGGTTTGACTGCAGAAGGGATCACTGTGTTCTCCAGGTGCCAGTTCAACTTGTTCTTAATCCTAGTGCCTACTCGGAGTGAATGAAGAAGAGAGAGGATGGTTGAAACCTTGCCTCACTCATTAATTGCAGGGGATGGAGGGTCTGGCGAACCATCTGCTCGAGGAAGTCTTGTGCATCGATTTTCTCAAAGACGTCATGCCGAAGTCCTTAGCTCGATAGAGAAGTCTGTGCACGCTAGCCCAACACTTAATGGCTCAGCTACCCTCTTTGCAGGGGTCATGCGTAGTTAAGATGGTGCTTAAAGGAAGATATCAGTACGAGTTTGACTGAGGGGACATCAAGCTGCAAGTCACTGGGCACGCCTCTGTTAGGCGATTTTTCCTGAGTATATAGGCTCAATTGTTGTATTTTGTAAAGTATCGATGGTAGAGCAGAGATCCCTACTGTAAAGTTTAACAGACATCCTAGTTTGTTGGATATGCATCTATATTTGAGATATCTTGTTTTATGACAGACAGTTTCTCTCGCTCCATCTAATTTTCGTCTCATAGAGAGTTCGTGATTAACTGAGTCGCGCAAATTATTGCAGTTCTGTTATGATAAATGATTTATCGTTGCATTATTGTATTCTCTGGTTTTCTGTATTCAAGTGCAAGAAGACCTTGCATTTGGATGCCTTCTTCTACAGTCTGTTAGGAACCTGTCGTTTGTAACAGACCTTCGCACTTTTCCCATATAAGTCTTCTGCTTGTTCACCCTTTACTACAACTCACTGTCTGAAGTTTATATAATACCTCACTCACCTATGCATGCCTGGCCTAGTTTGGAGTTGGAATGATATCGTTTCCATTCGGTCACCCCATCTATAAACAAACCGTGACATAAAACTGATGGGCGTCGGGCTCTGCTCCTGCTAGCAATCTAGGAGTGACTTCCGTCACCAACATTTCTGGCGCTGTTGTCGGGGACGAAGTTGAAGATTTTCCCTGGGCAGAATGACAACGATCAACTGATTCTGAAGGTGCATCAGAAATCAGAATTATTCAGATTGCTACTGTGCACCTGGTGACTCCACTGTGGCGAATCCATTGTTTCCACTTTATTGTTTCAGTTGTGGCCACTGTTGACACACCTGAAAGATGACCCAGAGGAGCTTTCTTGAGAAGGTTTCAGCAGCTGCTTTCTCAATCTAAGAAGCTTCCTGGGGTAACGACAACATTAAGATCTAGCCTTTGATGGTGAACAAGGACCAGGCATATTTGAAGCTGTGCATCTTTCACCTGGTGACTCCATGATTCAAGGATCAATTGGCGACTCCACTGGTTCGATATGGAGGAAATCCTGGCTCAAAGGTTTGCTCCTTTTAATTTTTCTGCTATCCCTAGTTTTCCTAATGTTGTCCACTCTATGGATGAATGGGGCAATTATTTGCCCAGATTTAGAGAGCGTGAAGAGGACAACCCTGCTTAGCATCTCTGGGAATTTCATGAACTCATGCATCAGTGGGAGATACATCATGACGATGTATTACTAAAAATGTTCATGTTCTCATTAGAAGGGGATGTGCGTAAATGGTATCATTCTTTACCCCCTGCTAGCATTTCTTCACTCAGTGAATTCCACGCAGCTTTCACCGCCTATTGTTAGAGGTTGTATTCCCTTGAGTTAATTTGTCATAATTTTTGTGAGGGATACCACAAATCTATACAAGAGAAAGTTGTTTCAGACATAAGCTATGGGGAGGATCCTGATGACCTGGATCAGGAATCAGTCATTTCTCCTTCCCATTCGTCTGCTTCGGGCGAAGTTATGGAATTGATAAAATCTCTCTCTGCCCAACTGGATAGGTGGGAAGCTGAGCGATGTGCAGAGGGTTTTCCACCCTTTGAAGAAAATGATTGTGGTATCTCAACAATGGATGATTATAAAGATCCCAGGGAAGGAGAAGACGCTTTGGGCGGAGTTATGGAACTGATAAAATCTATCACTGCCAGAGTTGACAGGTGGGAAGATAAACAATACGTTGAGGATTTCCCATCCTTTGAAGCAGAGGCCCTTAGCAGCTCTACTGAGGGCGATTATGAAAAAATCTTTCCCACGGGACCTGTTTATGGTCATTATGAATCTGACCCATAGGAGAGCCAAGAAGAAGAAATCCTCCCAGATATGATTATGTCTGATGAGGGCTGTAAGGATAGAAGACTGGGGGAGGAAGTTGCTCTGAGTGAACTAATGATATCTCTCATCGCCCAACATGCAAGGTTAAAATTTGAGGACAATGGGGAGGATTTTCCAGTCTCTGAGGTAGATGTTCTAGATGGCTCTCTCGAGGAGAATATTGAAGATCCTGTAAGTGCATTAACATCTGTGCCCGATGAGCTTGTTGTCTCAGAACAAAACGATGAAGTGGTAGTTGGGGAAGAGGACTGTTCTCTTTTTCTTCACGATATTTCCCATGATGTATTTACATTTGGGATTGGAAAGGAGGATCTGGAGATCGTTCCTTTTTTGCAAGATGAAGAAGTCTGGTGTTCACCCAACTTTAATGACTATTCAGTTGAAGAGCAGCAGAGCCCCACATCACAGATTGATGACCTGGGTAGCAACCAGCCCGTGTATGACAGCTATGAATAAGGTTCTGAGCTGGACACCCAGAGCTTCCAAAGGAAGACTGCAGAGCCTTCTCCTATGTTCACAAATGAAAGACAATAGGAGGAAATCAGTCCCCCTGAGCAACAAATTGAAAAGCAGAGCTTTCCCACAGGTCCTATCTATGATGATTACAACTCTGACCCTTGGGAGAGCTAAGAAGAGGCACCAAAAGAACCAGAGGAGCAGTCGAAGATGCAGTTTACAGACTGCGTAGATCCAGTCAGTGAGCAGCCACCACCTGAGATCAACGATCCCTTTTCAGTTTTTCACCCGCCTATGCTTATTAGATATATTCGGATGCAGGTGAACAACTGTGTAGCAGAAAAGGTCGTCTGTCGCCAATTTCCTGAAATTGGCCACTCATTTGATGACCCTGTCAGCGAATACATGGAGTGGCATTTCCCTTATGCTTTGGAGCTGCCCTATTTCATCTCAACTCCAGCCTGTAAGGAGGAGTTGAAGAGTGTAGCCGTTCTACTGTCACGGTTATGCCATCTGCTGGTGATCATCGACAGAAGGAAGGAGCTTCTATCCAGGAAGTTGCTTGAATGGTTATGGTGGAAGTTCTCTTTCACCTAGCCCATGTAAAACATTTTATTAGTTTAGGATTGTGTATAAATAAGCTCCTTGAGCATGTAGCTTTATTTTGTTACTTTTATTTTTCGGCCTGTATTTTCAGAAGTGGGATGTTTTCAGCATGACTCCATAGCCCAACAGCAAGGCACTAAAGCTGCGGAATGAGTTCTTAGAGCATCACAGGGACGACTCTATCCCCCATGGAGCCTAATGTTAGCAATAATTCTTGTCATGGGTTCAAGAGCATTCGGGTCTGCAAGTTGCATGAAACGCTTAAGTGCAGTGCGGGAGGATCCCTATTTTTTCCAAGTAGCAGGTCAAGCGAGCGAGCAAAGTGTCGTCGGCATCATCCAAGGTCGATGATCTCGCGAACTCGGGAGTTCGCAGGGTAAAGACCCAAGTTTTGGGTACTCAAGTTGCGAGGACGCGAGAAGCGAGAAGGTGAGTAACCATTGGATCTGGATCAAGGAGAGCCGTTGGATCCGCATGTGGGATCGCGTATCGGGGCCTCGCAACAAAAGGCTCGAGAATTTGGGCACAGGGATCGCGAGATTACAAGAAGTGATATCCCGACAGTTGGAGGCAGTGGGGGCCATAGCAGAGTCATCGAGTGGAATACAGGTGGCACGAAGCCTCGGGAGCTCGCCACGAGAAGTCCTGAAGTATTGGTATTTGGATCCGCGAGACGCGAAGTGCCGAGAGAATCTCGGGCCCGGGCCCACAAAGGTATCAAGAGAAGTAGGAGCCGTCAGATCTCCGAGGGACACGTGGTGCGCGATTGGGCTCCATCACCTCCTTGCCCCTCGCAACTTTAAAGAAGAGGAACTAGCTCCTTCCAGCCGCGAGACGCGAAGTGCCGAGAGAATCTCGGGCCTGGGCCCACAAAGGTATCGGGAGAAGTAGGAGCCGTCAGATCTCCGAGGGACACGTGGTGCGCGATTGGGCTCCATCACCCCCTCGCCCCTCGCAACTTTGAAACGTAAAGATTAACTCTTCCCAGTTGCGAGTCGCGAGGTGTCTAGAAGATCTCAGCCATCCATCAAAAAGGGACATGTGGTGCGCGATTGGGCTCCATCGCCTCCTCGCCCCTCGCAACTTTGAAACGTAAAGATTAACTCTTCCCAGTTGCGAGTCATGAGGTGTCTAGAAGATCTCAGTCGTCCATCAAAAAGGGACACGAGGTGGGCGATTAGGCTACTCGCCTCCTCGCCCCTCGCAACTTTGAAGCGTAAGGATTAACTTTTTCCATACGAGAAATGTCGTAAGCGCCTTTGAAGATAGGCACAGGGTCACAGCCCGTGGTCACTTGGGGGTGATAGAAGGAACTATGCAAGGGGCCGAAGCACCGGGTTTGACTGCAGAAGGGATCACTATGTTCTCCAGGTGCCAGTTCAACTTGTTCTTAATCCTAGTGCCTGATCGGAGTGAATGAAGAAGAGAGAGGGTGGTTGAAACCTCGCCTCACTCATTAACTGCAGGGGATGGAGGGTCTGGAGAACCATCTGCTCGAGGAAGTCCTATGCGTCGATTTTCTCAAAGACGTCATGTCGAAGTCCTTAGCTCGACAGAGAAGTCTACGCACGCTAGCCCAACACTTAATGGCTCAGCTACCCTCTTTGCAGGGGCCATGCGTAGTTAATATGGCGCTTAAAGGAAGATATCAGTGCGAGTTTGACTGAGGGGACATCAAGCTGCGAGTCACTGGGCACGCCTCTGTTAGGCGATTTTTTCTGAGTATATAGGCTCAGTTGTTGTATTTTTTAAAGTATCGATGGTAGAGCAGAGCTCCCTACTGTAAAGTTTAACAGACATCCTAGTTTGTTTGATATGCATCTGTATTTGGGATATCTTGTTTTATGACAGACAGTTTCTCTCGCTCCATCCAATTTTCGTCTCATAGAGAGTTCGTGATTGACTGAGTCGCGTGAATTATTGCAGTTTTGTTATGATAAATGATTTATTGTTGCATTATTGTATTCTCTGGTTTTCTGTATTCAAGTGCAAGAAGACCTTGCGTTTAGATGCCTTCTTCTACAGTCTGTTAGGAACTTGTCATTCGTAACAGACCTTCGCACTTTTCTCATATAAGTCTTCTGCATGTTCACCCTTTACTACAACTCACTGTCTGAAGTTTATATAAGACCTCACTCACCTATGCATGCCTGGCCTAGTTTGGAGTTGGAATGATATCGTTTTGAGTTGGCTTCCATTCAGTCACCCCATATATAAAAAAACTGTGACATAAAACTGATGGGCGTCGGGCTCTACTCCTGCTAGCAATCCAGGAGTGACTTCCGACGCCAACAGATGGAAACACCTAGTTATTTTTGGTACTCGTCTTATTCTTGCAATTCTCTCTTTCTACAAATCTCCCCCTTTCTATGTACTCTCCCTCTTTGACATCAATGGAAAAGGGATTATATCCTCTTTACATTGTATTATTTATTCTTTGTTTTGCAACTAACAACCTACTTGTCCTACTACATCTCCCCCTAGGCTTGTGCTTTTCCATGAAGCTTTTATTACATTTGTGTTCTTTATCTACAAGCTCTTTTCTGTCAATTCTTTATAATTTTGAATCCTTCCTTTCATTCTATTCTTTGGTTTCCATCAAGAACTTATCACATCTTAATGTGCCTTGATTATTCAAGCTATTGTATGCCTTCATATTTTCTAAGGGATCTTCTAATCTCTTATTATAATCATACTAATTCATTTCTGTAAGAAACAACAATATCTAATAGGTTCTCACAACATATTCAACGGGGGCTTCATCCTCTTCACTTTCTTTGTATAGAGATTTCATAATGTTGTTCATAAACCCCATCAATCTACAATATCTCCTCTGAAATTTATCAGCTACAGAGTCCTCAAAAATTATTGTATGTTAGGAAACAACATGTTTTTCATTGCTTACACCACTCTATTGACCAAGGCCTGCATATATATCTTTTTTAGCTCCAAAAACTGCTTCCTTAAATTTAGGAACTATCTAACCATGTGTTTGTCATTCATTGTAGTTTGTTGTCCTTCAATTATTTTATAGTTTTATCCTTTTGACCTATTCATGCTTTTGTGATAAGGTAGAACAGTGACATATTTCAAGTACTCATTTCAGCTATCAGCATTTCCTTTACACAAGCTTGTGTATTGTGAGTCTTCTTCTTTTCTCTACTTTATCATATGCCATTTTCATTTTTACTAACATAAATTATGAAACTTGCTTTATCATACCTTTTTTAACTTATTCAGTCTTTCTAGCTTCTTTAATTGGATGCTTGAAGGATTTCTCTAACATCTTCTCTTGTGATTGTTTGAGTTGGATACAATCATTGTGTTCTTTCTCTTATCAACATTCTTCTTCCATCATTCAGGACTAGTTCATTTTCCTTCACAACAGATTTTCTGTCAACTTCATGGCCTTGTCCCATCTTTTTCAAAAGTATCTCCTTATCCTTTGACTTATCAACTTATTCTGCCTCCTTCATCAAGTTCTCATTTCTACATGACTCTATTTCCTTAGTCATACCTTTTATGAATTTTGGTCCATTGATTATGTGACTTGAGCTTCGTTTTGTAAGAGGAGTGTAGTTTTCATCAGCGTGGATGTTTTTTCTTCTTATTGTTGCTTCCTCTTCCAAACATTTGTAGTATATTTATTTTGTTTGGTGTTGGTATTATGTTCTTTGTTTTGTGTATACAAAGTTGGTTCACATTCTTCCTTCTCTTATTTTTCTTGTTTCTCTTCCATACCCTTTTGTGTCCTGGTCTAGAAAAAAATTTCAAGTTGCTTCTACAATCTTGTGCTATGTGTCCATAGTTATTGCATTTGTAACAGTGAACATTGTAATGTAGGGGAGAAAAATGATTGTAGTTTCTATCAATAGTCCCATGAGAACTTCTAGTTTGATTTTTCATATGATCATCCTCATAATTGTGAGGTCTTCTACTTTTATTTCTCATTCAATTATTTGTTTCATAGACTCTGCAATCTATTTTCGTATGACCAAAGTGTTTTCAAGAAAAGCAATAGCTAGGACATAAACCTTGATACCTGGGAGTAGAGGGTCTTCTTTGAAATGGAGATCTTTGAGATGCTTTCTTGTCATATCTTTATTGATCATGGTCTTTTGATCTATTATTGGAATCCTTTGAACCATTTATATGACTTTTAGGTAGTTCTTCAGTCTTTCTTGGTAGTTTGAAACTCTTTTCTTCTTCAATGTGTTTATGTTTGTGGTCATACCCAATACATGTCTTGTCACTTGGAGATATTTTTTGATTGAGGATGTCTTCTAAGGCTGATGAACTATTCTCAAACCTCAAGTTTGTGGAAGTTTTCCTTTTTACTTCTTCTCTTAATGAAAGGATCTCAAGTTCTTTCTTTTGACAATCTTCTTCCTTTTCTTTTAGTAGTGTCTATAGTTCATCGATGATCCTTCCCGCTTATTCAATACTTTCTTCCATCTGTATTTTTGAATTCTAATTATCTTCTTGATATTTTTATAGCTGACCTTTCAATAATTGGTTCTCCTTTCTTAACTTTGAGAGTTCTACTTTAGTTTCCATGTTTTCCAAGCCTAACTTCTCTGATTCTTTCTTTAAGGAGCCAATTTCAGCTTCTTGAACATCATAGCCCTTTTCTTTTTCATTTAGCTAGCTTTTCATTAGTTCTTATATCCTTTTTGTCTCTTATAATTATGTCTTTAGAGAGGAAGTTTGTGCTTCAAGTCCCTCACAACATTGATTCTTTTATTTTAGTTTTCTTTCTATCAGTTCATGCTACTGGAATTGATTTTTTAGATTTATATTATTTTCTTTAAGTTTGTCTATTTCTTCTAGGGAACAAATTAATTATGCTTCAAGATTCACTTCAGCCTCAATCTCATGACTATATTTTTCAATGTCACTATCATCATAAGAGTTGTTGTCCTCATTGAATTATAGATTATCCTTTTGTCTACTTCTATAATGACATTTAGAAACAATGTGTCCTATTGTTCTACAAATAAAACATTTAAATAGAGGCATACCTTTGTATTTACTTGATCCTCCTTTGTGTTGATGTTTTGGTAGCTACATGAGGTATTCCCTCCTGGACAACTTTTATTAGAGAAGAAGAAGATTCCAAGAAGTCAAAGGAATACCATTGAATAGTTGAAGAACACCCCGGAAGAGAAATCGACCCACAGGAAAATAATAAAGTGGAAATATCATTTCCAGGAAGACAATTCGGCCCACGAAAATAATAAAGTAAATATGAAAACCCAAAATAAGAAGTTGAACCCAGGAAGGCACCCAGATTAGTATAATTACAGGTTTGAATCATTTCATTTGTACAGTAAGATAGTTCTCCTTCTACAGTGTGCACTAGGCAGCTAGTAATTGCAATTGTGGCAATTTTTCTATTTATGGGTTCTAGTTCTCTTGGAGAGTGTTCCCCACTTGGGGAAGGATATTCTTGGTGGCTCTTGGTGATCTCTCTTGTGTTCTACCTTGGGAAAAGTTGCACTAAGGTTGTGTGTTGTTGTCCAATTGATTCATTCCAATTGCAATTGTAGTTACAGTTACAGTTGCAGTTATAGTTTTAGTTGCGGTTAGATTTGCAGTTACGAGTTGCCAGTTGTGCCAATTTTGTGGTGCACAATCTTGCTCTAATGATGAGCCTATCTTGCGCTAGTTCTATGGTGACTCAGTTTTCTATCCTCGCTAGGGTTTGAAAATAAGAAGAGATAAGTATTTGTTATCAAGGTTTCTTCATTGTTGGTTTGCTCTTACGAATAGAGCTCATTCATGGTTGTATTGGAATATTAGAAAGATTCTCTCTAAGAAAAGTTGGTTGGCTTTTCCCCGAGTTTAGGTTTTTCCCACGATAAATCTTTGTGTCTTATTGTGATTGTTTATATGCTACTTATATATTTCAGTATATAGCTATTTTATGTTAAATGTAAATAAAAATTATATGGTAAATCCAATGTTAACAAAACTAATGAAAATTTAACATGGCATCAGAGCGGGTTTCATTCAGAACAGTCTAACCACTAGAAGGAAGATTGTGAGATTTTCCACATTGTTGAAATTTTCCGCTACACAATTTTATTTTGTCAAGCTCATTGTGCACTTGTTATAAAGTCGATTGGGACAAATTTTAGCATAGATCAGTTCGTCTTTCCCTAGCGCACCTACTGCATCTTTCATATTGGCCTTCCGTCAAAGTTGAATTTTTAGGGTTTTAAGCTTGTTAACATTTTCCTTGACATTGAACCTTCTTATTCAGATTTCTAACTTTTTTCTTATTGATGTAATTTCTTTGATTATAATACAATTTGGATGGTGCACTCGTATATAAAATGAAGGAGTTTGCAGGAGATGTAAATTTGGAAAGAGGACGTTTATCCAAGCAGTGATAGTAGATCCAAAGGGATCTTAGATCTAGTGCACTCAAAGGAAGCCCAGGAGTTGGAGGCAATAGTGATGATGTCTTCTATAGTATATAACAACTCAAATGGGACAACGGTATTTAGACTCCATGTTTGCATATCAGGTTTGATATTTTATTACTACAACTTAAGGAAGCATTGTAACTAGAACAACAATATTTAGAAGACTATTGATATCAAATGTTTAGTAACCATTGAATATTGTCGATACGACGATCATTATACTCGTTATTCATTATTAATAATTCAATTATTTACAAGACGAATTGATCTCCTCTAGGAGATGTTCTTGGTTGTTGACCTAGTCCCGGGAAGGTTATTTTGTAAATTCCATGGAGGTTACCATGGAGATGTTGTTGTTCTTGTTTCTTGTTCCGAGAAAGCTACTATGGAGGAATTATTGGCCACAACACTGGAAGAGTGTTGAAGAGTTTTGTTCTTATTACTTGTTATTGTATTTTGTTTTGGCTCTTGTTCTAGGCAAGTCACGGGTTATAGCTCTGAGAAGAAGCTATTGTGATGATTTTTCTCGTTCTTGTTTTTATTATTTGTTCTTGTCTACTATTTTCCCCTTGTTGTTTATCTTGTTTTGGGTAGGTCACAGGTGATAGCTCTAAAAGGAAGCTATAATGACGGTTGCAGGAGGAAACATATTAGATGGTCTCTAGCTGATACATGGAGCAAAATATCTAGACATAGAGTTGTGTACATGATCGTACACATCCATGTAATGAAGGAGAAGAGGACGAAGTTAGAACCTTCTAGAAAGAAGAGTACTTTTGCGGGATACATATTATCTCATATGGAGATTGATTGTGAGGAGAAGAAGGCTCCAAAGGATGATTGTACAGATCCCTCTAGTTCATTTGATCACTCTTCAGATCATCATGAAGAGTCAGTAGATCCAAAAGGGCCTATCCAAAAATGTTTTAGTGACCAGGAAGAGACCAACATGGTGTTGTGATACTTTGCAGGATGCAAAGGGCATGTGTTTATATGGAATTCATGATCCATATCATGAGGAGGAGAAGATGGCTCCACTAGTGGTGAGGCAGGTGACCCCACCAATTATCATCTCAGAAGGAGCCAGAGTTCAGAAGGAGTCAGTACTTAGGATCTAGTAAGGAGGAGAAACCTCCCAGTATAGTTCATATGAGATCAGACTTCAGAGGAAGTTAGCAGATGCATAGGGAGTAGATGGCTCCAAGATTATAGAGACTCAAAGGGAGTCAAATCCCAGAGGGAGAATGCAAACTCAAAGTGATCCCAATCTCAGAGAGATTCAGTCGACTCAGAGGGAGGGAACCATGAGAAGACCTTTGCTCTAGTCACTTGGTACACTTCCACTAGGACCACTACTTGATAGAAAGAAGTAATGATGGACTCTACTCCAGAAGATCATAATGAGATAGTAGAGCTAGAGATACATGTAGATCCACCTAGATAAATTACAGTTACCTGGAATAGACCAGCATGGCTTCAGAACACTTTGTAGGAAGCTAAAGGACATGCAACTCCCAGAGGCTCTTTTAGAGAGAGAAAGAGACCACACATTTTTTCCAGCTATGTGGCGTTGATGAGTAAAATCATTGATTCAGAACCTTCCACTTTTTAGGAAGCTTATAAGAAGCAAGTGTGAAAGGATGACATGATGGAAGAATACCAATCCATCATGAAGAGTGATATGTGGGAAGTGGTTCTGAGACCAGAAGGGAATTCATTAGTGACTTCCAAGTGGATCTACAAGATCAAGCACGTTGCATATGGTAGCATAGAGAAGTAGAAAGCAAGATTTGTGGCTAGAGAATTGTCCCATAAAGAGGGAGAATATTGTGATGAGACACTTGCTCCAGTAGCCAGAATAAGTGTACATAGAGAAACCACAAGATACATGAGGAGTCTCATGTCTACAAATTGAAGAAAGCTTTGTAAAGGATTAAGCAGGCACCCAAGGCATACTATTCCAGAACAGAAAATTAGTTGATGAGCTTGGGAATGGTTTATCCTTTGATATTTGATGACCTGTTTCTTACATGGGATGAGAAGCTCACATGTGGGTGAAAGAGTGAACTCACTTTAGAGTTTGAAATGAAGGATATGGATTTGATGGGATTAGAGGTGTGGTAGAGACCAGATGAGATTTTCCTTAGCCAAGGAAAAATACATTTGAGATCCTGTAGAGATTCAAAATGATGGACTGCAAGTCCATGGCCACGCCTATGGTTACGAATCTGAAGCTCTTAAGTGATTCATCTTCAGATTTGGTTGATCCCACAATGTACAGATAGTTGATCAGATCCTTGATGTACCTGGTTAATACCAGGCCTTTTTTAGTGAACACATTGAGTCAATACATGGTTCAGCCTAGACATGTACATTGGATAGCAACAAAGCATGTGTTGAGGTACATGCATGGTACGGTTGGATATAGACTTAGATATGTCTCAGACGGAGATGTTAAGTTGCAAGGTTATACATACTTTGACTGGGCAAGGAGTGCAGTGTATCGGAAAAGAACATAATGATGTTGCTTCATTTTACGATCAGGTATGATCTCATAGTTGAGTAGAAAACAGATGGCAGTGGAACTCAGTACAGTAGAGGCAGAGTATATTGCAACCAGTGTTTCAAGTTGTGAAGCAGTGTGGCTTCAGAAGTTGCTTCCAGGGTTATTTGATCTAGAGTTGGAGCCAAATTTGACATATTGTGATAATCAAGGTTGCGTGTAGATTTCAGAGAATCCAGTATTCCATGACAAGTCAAAACATATAGAGATCAAATATCATTACCTATGATACATGGTGCAAAAAGGATAAGTGGAGCTTTGGTACATATCCACATATGAGAAAATAGTGGGCATTCTCACCAATCATTTGTCTAGAATGAAGTATGATTACTTCAGAGACAAGCTTGGTGTGATGCAGAATGCCCACCCTCATTGAGAGGAAGGTGTGTTGTTTCTCCTCTAGCAGGCTCCCCCTTTAACAAGGGTTTCCTATATCAGTCATGTGGAGTGACTGAGGGAGTAATGTGTATCCTAGCACAAGTCTTTCCTATGCCATGTTAGGTGGCTATGTGTGAATGGGACTTGTAGCATGGTCCTGAACCATGGTGTAGCCTTGGGTCTATGATCATATTCTTTCTCAGTGGATGGGTGTGAATAAGACTACTAGGAGAGGAGAAACATTACAACATAGTCGTGGAGAATATGGCAGTAGTTGTGTACTATTGGACAACATGGTAGTATTGGAGTGCTAGTAATTGATTGTTACATAGTCGTGAAGGCTATGGTGGTAGTTGTGTACTATTGGATAGCATGGTAGTAGTTGTGTGCTACGAGTTGATTTCTACATAGTCATGGAGACTATGGTGGCAGTTGTGTATTACTTGATAGCATGGTAGTAGTTTTGTGCTACTAGTTGATTGCTATATAATCATGAATATTATGGTGGTAGTCGAGTACTACTGGACAGTATGGTAGTAGTTGTGTGCTACTATTTGATTGCTACATATTCGTGAAGATTATGGTGGTAGTTGTGTACTACTAGACAACATGGTAGTAGTTGTGTACTACTAGTTGATATCTACATAGTAGTTTTTTACTATTGGACAACATGGTAGTAGTTGTGTGCTACTAGTTGATTGCTACATAGTCGTAGAGACTATGGTAGTAGTTTTGTACTACTGAATTGCACGGTAGTAATTGTGTGGTACTAGTTGATCGCAGCATAATCGTAGAGACTATGGTGGAATTTTTGAGCTATCGGGTGGCATGGTAGTAGCATTGAGGCTACTAGATGATTCCAGGATAGTTGTAAGACTATGGTGGTAGTCTTGGGACTACTAGAAGAAAACATCTTAGAAGAATACCTCCCTAGCTAAGAGGGAGTGTTGATGTTTTGGTAGTTGCGTGAGGTACTCCCTCTTGGACAACTTTTCTTAGAGAAGAATAAGATTCCAAGAAGTCCAAGGAATACCATTGAACAGTTGAAGAACACCCAGAAAGAGAAGTCGGCCCACAAGAAAATAATAAAGTGGAAATATGATTTCCAGGAAGAGAAATTGGCCCACAGAAATAATAAAGTAAATATAAAGACCCAGAATAAGAAGTTCTCCCTAGACAAGCACCCAGATTAGTATAAATACAAATCTGGATCATTTCATTTGTGCAGTCAAACAATTCTCCTTCTCTATTGTGCACTAGGCAGCTAGTAGTTGTAGTTGTGTCAGTTTCGCTATTTATGGGTTCTAGTTCTCTTGGAGAGTGTGCCCCACTTGGGGAAGGATATTCTTGGTGGCTCTTGGTGATCTCTCTTTTGTGCTACCTCTGGAAGAGTTGCGCTAAGGTTGTGTGTATTTTCCCAGTTGCTTCATGCCAGTTAGAGTTGCAATTGCAGTTACAGTTGCAGTTATAGTTGGAGTTACAGTTGCAGTTACCAGTTGTCATTTGTGTCAGTTATGTGGTGTGCTATCTTGCTCTAGTGATGCACCTATCTTGTGCTAATTTTTTTGTGACTTAGTTGTCTACCCTTGCTAGGGTTTGACAAGAAGAAGAGATAAGTATTTGTTATCATGGTTTCTTCATTGTTGGTTTTCTCTTCTGAATAGATCTTGTTCATGGTTGTATTGGAATATTAGAAAGATTCTCTCTAAGAAAAGTTGGTTGGGTTTTTCACAGGATAAATCTTTGTGTCTTCTTGTGCTTGTTTATCTGCTACTTGTATATTTCAATATATGGTTATTGAATGTTAAAAGAAGATAAAAATTATATGGTAAATCTAATGTTAACAAAACTAATGAAAACTTTACACTCAACTAAGCTTGATAGTGAGTACCCTCCTATTCTCTAAAAACCATTAATTTCCATTTTCTAGAATTATGGCGTTGAATATGCAAACCCTCCTCATTGGAATTTGTATGGTCCTCACCACTATATATTTATACCTGACACCTAATTCTGACCTTATATGCTCTTTTTATTGCGAAAATAATATTTTCGCTCCAAATTTTCTTTTATACAATTTTTTTCTTCTGTTAATGTGGCATGTTACAAAAGTGGCATGACACATGTGTACTAATATGGCACTAGATTCCATGTGTCATTACCTACAAATTCCATGTATTTATACTTGGCCTCCACATCACCTCCTCCATATTGTTGTGGCCTTTTAAATCATTTTATTCACCTTACTTTATTATATATATAATTTATTAAATTAAATGTGGGCCACTCAAACCCTTTATGACCATTGATTTATTCCATGCGACACTTAGATCTCACTTGATATAACCAAAGGTCCACCTCTTTGTCCTTTGGCATGCATGTTCAAATGATGGCAATCCCCTTTGGACACATGGACATCATCGATGAATTGTGGAGGTTGAACTCCATCGAATGTTACCATGACCCTTGCCTTCCATAATTGAAAAACCACTCTAACACATGTTGCTTTATTATCCATTTTAGACCTCAAGATGTGGTTTTGAAAATGACTCTTTGGGGCTCTACAATTACCATTTATTTCATTTTCCAATTCCATCCTCTTCCATTGCAAAGGCTTGCATACCAATTTCTAAAACTACCTCTCCACCCTTCATAATATCACAAACCACTAATCTAGAAACCACCTTTCCTTCCCATCCATGATAGCATTTTCCTTCTATGTAGTCACCACCTATAAGCCCAATTTTGCCTAGCTCATCCATGTCATTCCATTGATCCACATCAGATGTCCAGCTCCACATCAAGTTTTTGGGGTCCATGTCATATTTTTAGAGTTTGTTTTTGTAAATTTGTGTGTGTGTATTTTGTATCCACATGGTCGCTCGACCTCTAGTCATTTCATTCATAGTTCAATCACCTTGAAACTCAAGCATGGCCTCTCCAATTTGACCCTGTAGTCAATATTTTTTTACTCCAAAGGAATTTCAATCTTAATTCCCAACAAGTTTGACTCCATTAGTGACCAATTATACTATAATTATCGCCATTTAAATTTTGTATTTACAAATTACACCTTTTTTATCAAGAATGAACTCCATAACCATAATTTAATCCATGACACCTCCATGCCATACATATAATTCCATCAAAAAACATCTAGGATTTTTCAAAAACAATGAATTCCACCATTACAAAGAACGTTAGATATGCATTGTATCCTTTGCAATGAGACTTAGTCACATCTCGACAAGGGTTCGGGATCTGGAGCCCAAACGAATTAGGGTTTACCAAAGTTGTAGAATACCTAAATATTTGTATTGTGAATGGTTGAGTTAATACAATGAGATAGAGAGATGGTGTGGTGCTTAGTTACACTATTTTTCTCAATTAAGGGTTTTAGGGAAATCGTGTGTATAGTATGAGTGTGTTATTGTTATAATTATGTTTTAGATTATGTTAGTATTGTTTTTCTTGCATGGGTTTATCAAAATATTCTTTTGGTATCAAAAATAGGTTACTGGCTTTAGGGGAACATCTTTGTTGCTAGGGTTTAACTCATTCCATGAAGAGAAAGGGTATCTTGGGTGTGTGATAACCTTGTTCTTGAGTGGGAGATTTGCACAGTGAATCTTGAGTGAAGAAACATGGCATGTTGTTCAAAAATAGATATAGATAAATTTAATGGTGGGAGATTCAAGTTATGAAAGATAAAAATGGAAGATCTTCTTCTAGAGAGATAACAGTGGATCAATGTGGACCAAGGTACAAAACCCACTAACATGGCGAAAAAAGATTGGAAGAAGTTGGAAAGAAAGGCAAGGACTAAAATATGACTCTACCACTTATATTCAGTGTTGTTGAATGTCTCCATAGAAGACAATGCTCAGACATTGTGGGATAAATTAGGCTCTTTGTATCAAGTGAAAGTTTATGGGAAAAAAACTTGTTCTTCATATCATCTTAGGATGGATGATAGTGACTATGTCATGGAGCATCTAAATTCCTTTAATACTATGGTAATTCTGCTAGCCTTTGTTGATATTAAGATGGAGGAAGAAGATAAGTGTATCACCTAATTATATTATTTGTTGGACTTGTTATCGCACGGTTTGTAGGAGAGGTCTAAGGAGCTTGAGTCAAGGCTTAAAACCGGCGTAACAGGAGCTTCCCCACCCACTGTCACCTCGATGGGG
>CBVK0100543446.1:0-17623 GCA_900067695.1 Picea abies | reverse complement strand
TTCATTTTTAATATTATTCGAAAAAGTATTTGGAGCATTCATTGATTAATTTTCAACCATCTTTTTCCAAAAATAAACCCCAAGTGTATTTCAGATTCATCAAATATGAAAATTTTTTGTTTTATAAAGATTTAAAATAGTGCAATGACTCCAGGATATCAAAAATTTTGTTCTTAAAGTAAAAATTTAAGTTCTGTTTCAACAGGTAGAAACCCTAAACACTCTCATATCTATAGGTATTATAATCAATACCATGGCTCCTAAGAAAAGTGGACAAATCACTTGTTTAGAACCAGAGGGTGTAGAATTTCTTGAGGCTTATCCTTAAATCTCACATAAATTCATATATGCAGGGTGGTTTAATTTTTGTTCCACATTACAAGGTTATCATGAAAAAATATCCATGACGTTTGCACAAAATTTCGATGGATTCAAGACAGTGGAGGGAAAAGTTATGATACATGTTACAAAAAATAGATTGGGACTGCATGCAGGTTATTAGTATATGGAGAGAGATGGTGGAAGAAGGATATGCTACCCGTCGAAATCATAAATCAGTTTTTACTTCCATAACATCAAAACCCTAACTAGAGTCAGGGTATTTCACATAATTGGTTGAAGAAAGAATGGAAGACTTCTTTGATGATTATTCACAGGTACATTACATGTTAAGGGCAATTTTCCCTTGTCCATATTTATCATATTAGGTTGTTTATGCATTTGAATGGTGATATTCTTATGTGTTTACCTTTTTTTTTATTAAAAATCTTGTCAAAAATGTCTAAAAGGATACAGACTCATCCTCCAACCACTGGTAAAAGAATTTTTCACCAAAGACTTATCAAAACCCTGGTTATGTATGCATTGGGATAATTCCTATGTTCTTAGGACTAGTTGATTGAATCACTCAAACTTGAAGAATAGGGATCCAAGCATAAAACCACTCTAGAACAAAAATCCAAAAAGGTAAAGAGGGTTCCTAAAATTCCTACTGTTACAGTGAAAGAAAGTTCCCCTGTAGCCAGAATAACCCGATCCAACAAAAGGAATTTGTGGTCATACCAGGATACCGATGATTTACATAAAGATTTCCCTATAGCCAAGATGACCAGAACATAGAAAAATAAATTAAAAACAAAGTCATAGATGGAAATTCAAACTCAGATTGAGTCCCCTTTTCCAAAAGATGAGCCTGAAGAATACAAAGGAGTCCATGTGAAAGGATCGACTAAGCATAATCTTAAACAATCTGTACAAAAACAAGATAAACAGGTAGCAAAGGGTAAAGGTAATAAATTGAGCAAGAAAGGAAAGAGTAAACCTATAGTGAATTATCCCAGCAAATCTAAAAACAAGGCAACAAATAAACTGAGGTTAAATTAAAAGGCCTTATTCCATCCTTATATTAAGAAATAAAATGTAATTATCATTGATGATGATACAAAAGAAAGTACGAAGGAGGAAAATGGACAGTCACCAGTAACTTTTTCACACAAGTTTAAAAAATTTAAATTGGAGCCTGAAGAAGAACATTATAATGAACCTGTGGAGAAACAGAGAAAGTGTTGGCAGGAATTGCAGCTTGCACAGTTTGCATAGGACTTGTTTTTTTCATTAATGTCAAACTTTAAAATGCCAAAGGGGGAGTTTGTTGGTCAGTTTGCACAGGCACCGTGGATCATTTTGCACAGGCACAGCTTGAATTTCAGAGATCGTCAATTTCGGAGATCGTCACTCTAGGAGTTTCTATTTCGAGATTTTGGGAGTTTCTATATCGGTATTTTTACATGGTAAGAAAAAACTCCAACATCACGAAGTCTCAAATGTCGAAATACCGAAAGGGACACACATCACATGATTCTAGGAGTTTCTATTTCAGGATTTTTGCATGGTAAGAAAAAACTTCAACATCACGAAGTCCCGAATGCTGAAATACCGAAACCACAACAGCCATCCATCTCGATGAATGATTAAGTCATATATGTTGGATTAAGCATTGGAGTAATATAAGAGTTATATATGACCGTTGATATGTCCTTGAGAAGTTAACGAGAACCGTCCAATCTATGTCCACCAGATCAAAAGTGAAGCCTTCATATCATTTTGAGGTTCGTGACATGGAGTGTCGAAACACTTCATCACAGAAATGCTGAAACACCAAAATGAGAAACGCCAAAACTCTCGAGGTTCGTGACTTGGAGTGTTGAAACACTTCATCACAAGAAATTTCAAAACGCCGAAATATCTTTTTTGTGTAGGCAGTGGTTACCACCAATGGTCATGTGAGAGGGAGGAGCTAGCACAAGGCTAAGCTCTATTTCGGGGTTTCGTAACTTGAAGTGTCAAGACTCTTCGACACAGGATTGTCGAATTGTCGAAATGCAAAATATGAAATGCGAAATGCATTTCGATTAACCTGTGTTCATGTCCAATGGACATATGGGTTAGCACAAGTGGTTTGCCAAACCGCTCAAGGGTTATTCCATGCTGAAAAATTAAAATAGATGTATGTTCATCGAACGGTGCTAGTTAAATGTTTAAACTGATCATGTCGATATTGTTCGTCTTGATGCCTTGACCAATAATAATCATTGTAAGGTAGTTATTCAGTTATTGTAACTGAATCTTCGAAGCCTGAGGGTTTGAGTGTACGCTCTGAATGTACATGGTAGAAATAAGTGAAATTGGGTGAGATGAATGTTGGTGCACTTGGAATTAATGGTACAGCTGTATCTCTAAGGTAAAATTCATTTCTATAAATGAATATAAAACTGAAATAAAATCATACAGGGATAGTGAGAAGAAATGATGAAGATATAGTAGAGATCAAGGGGAGAAGAATGGATTTTGATATGATTATATAAACAGAGAGGACTTGAATGATGAATCTTTTGCCAGAGAAGATAAAGAGTTGGTTTGCAAGTTCTTAGTGACAGAGAATGATTTCAGGGTGGTAGGGAGGAGCAAGGGGAGACTATAAAAGTCTCCTGTACAAGTTGGTGCTTGTACATATGGGAGTTATAGCTTCCATTCAGTAGGTGCTGAAGAAACAGAGGTAGCAGCCTCATCTGGGTTGTAGCTCAGATAAAATAAGAATGTAAAGAGGAGTTGGAGCTTGCCTTTCATTCATAAGAAGAAGAGGATTTTCCCTTTTGGGTTTCCTCATGAAAAATCACTATGTCACTGTTTCATTTATGTGATTTTATAATTATTGGTTAAATGTATTACTGCAAGTTAAACGTTAAAGGCGTGATTTATTGATTAATAAGTAATCTTATAAAATGAAAGAAATCTTATACAACTGATTCACCCCCCCTCTCAGTTGACTTATCATGTACAACAATTGGTAACAGAGACGGTTACTTCAAGATATTAGTTTAACCACTGGAATGTTTTGATTATTCATAACGGATAAGAAGTCAGAATTTACAAAACATGGATTGCCTTTTTTTGATAGTCATAATTATGCTTTTTGGAGTATCAAGATGAAGTTGTTTTTACAAACTCAAGGAGTAGATATCTGGCAGGCTGTACTGAATGAATATAAAGTCCTAGCAACCATTCCAATAGACGCTACAGGTAAGAGACTCTATGAGAGTAATTCCAAAGCTATGTTGTAACACCCTCGACCATCAACCCCACGGTCGAGCCAATGCTACTTCGCGGAAAAACACTTCTAGAACACATTATGCATTCTAATGAACTTAAAATCCTTAATTACAGTTAAACAAAGAATTACTGCTATCATTTCATAGTTAATGGAAATAACAATAATTCATATGCACAACAAAATACGTGATAACATTGCAAGAATGATAGGTCTGCAATTTAATTAATTACAGAATTACAAAACATAGTGACACTTATCTTTGAAACTGTCATGCACCACCAACTGTGTGTAGACCTTCCATGAACTTCATAGCCTTAGACCACGCTGCTCATCACTCTCAGCAGTAGGTCACCCCCGAGCTGGGACTAAGCTCCACCGGGTAAGGAATCCTATGCTAGGTAAGGTTTACAGGAAGAATACACATAAAAGAAGGAGGATTCTCTCCCAGGAACCACTTATGCCCACTGCCCACAGACTCTCCTTCCCCACATGCATTTCCCACCCTGGGATTATACACCTTCTCTGTCACCTAGATAGTCCTTCAGCTGCTAACCTCCCTTTCCTTGGGCTTCAACAACAGACCGGACCAAAAATATCTAAGCTCTATGGTAGCTACAGGGTTCCTTCCAGGAGCTCTCTTCTTCCTTCATGCATTCTCTCTCACCTGGAGAGAGTCACTCACAGGCTTGGTAAAACCTACCTCTTCAACAACAATCACCTCCCTCACCTGGAGAGAGGTTACACATAGGTCATACAACCAGTTTCCTTAATCTCGTTCCCGTACAAAGCAGAAAAAAAAAAACAACAAGGCTCAACAATGAACATACAACAGCAGCAAACCACACCCAGCCAAGAACTGTGTGGTTTCCACAGTCAACTGGGACAACAAACACGGGTTTCTGAAATAGATGATAGACAGACACTTCAACCCAACTAGGCTCAATAATTATGGGAAATTCAGTTTTCCCAACCATCCATACAGAACAGACTCATGGTTCTAGGTTTTGGGGATGCGTGATAAGAAATCCATGCGAAGGTCGAACACAGACTCAACGGTTTTGACAGAAGGTGTACCGGCTCCTCCAGAAATCAACACAGGCCTTTTTGGTTTCAGATTTGCATGAGGGTATTCTTGCAGAGGTCATACGGGATTCCCGGTTCAGACAGTCGACGGTAGAATGGAGAAGGAACCCCCATCATGTCTCAACTCAATAGTTTTAACTGCATGCACTTGGGTTGACACTTGTCACCCATGAAGCTCATTCCTTCCCATTTGGAATTCACTCGTCCTTCCAAAGAACTTAGGATAAAACATCACATATACACAGCTTTGGAATAGTAATAATTTAATATTATTCTCAAGGGTTTAAGTGATCTAAAAATAGAAGGCTGACTTGTTATGCTATGCAAGCACCCGCTACTTCATTAAAATAAACTTTACAGAACCTTGCTTCATGTGTTAAAATATGCAAAATAAACTTATGTGTTAAGATCATGTATCTTCTTGTAAATGCTTATGTGTGAGCAATTGTTCTTTTAGATGGTTAAATATGTACTTTAAACAAATACACAACAACACAACTTGCAACAAATAAACCATCAAACGCACAATAAGAGCAACATGATAAAGGAGTTCACCCCCCTCCGGGCTACATCTCCTTGAGCCTCCATAATGGACTTGGCTCTCTGGGATTAATTAGTCAAAATTTCTTTTACAAGCTGCTAGTCAACTCCAATGGAAAAATAGACTGTACCATTGAGATCAGAACACATAAAAACCCCAAAAATGACTAATAGAACTCTGAAAACGGATCATGGCTCATCCGGGCATGACCTTTTCTACATGTGGCCATAAGCTTCCATGAGCTTATATGTGGAAAAAACACCTGTAAAAGTCCTCAAAAGCCTCTAAAACCTGTCCCAATGTGTTCATAGCATATCAATTAGCCAAAAATGATTATTCAATCACAGAAAACAAATATAGGCTCACCAAACCATGTCCTCCATCAAAGAGGGCTTCAAGCTCCCTAGAGCTTGCTGAAACTTAAATGGTGAAAAACTTGCAGAAGAAGTCCTCAAATGGCCTTGAAAACAGCACCAATGGATCCATCACGTCCAAAAACCCCTAGCTTGGCTTTTACGGCACCTCAATCGGCCAAAAACTGAGAAAGTTAGACCTCCTCCATTTTCCTCCTTCCACTTTGCTGGAACTGGTTCTACAGAACGCACCTCTGTGTGCATGAACCCAGAACACGCTCCAAAACGCGTGTTAAAACCTGGCACCGAGCGGTTCCGAATAATTGTGCAAACTGTAGGACGGTTAGGGTGCCTCCATCCCCCAACCACCTAGCACTCGGGCACATGGTGGCATAAAACCTCGGGCTGGGTGAAAAGGTGCTTACCTGTTACATAAACCGTTGTAACTATTCTCGCACCCACGGTTATGGTCATATGTCACAACAGCATATATACGTGGCCCAAAATTTAAACCATTTAAAACAAAACACGTTCTATGTGGTGGTCATATGCATATTGGCATATAACCATGGTTTAAAAACCGTTCAAACCACATTAAAATTCCCGTGCACATAAACAATACACGGTTATATATAAACCTGTGCGCAAACATACGGTCACATTGCAGTGAATAGGACCATGGATCATAAAAAAAAACCCCGCGTGCACGTCGTTTAACAATAGACAGGGTCATATGTATACAACGATACAACCACGGGCCGGGGCTAAGCCCCGGCCCGACCCTCCGCCAACTGCAACATGAATCAAACTTAAATACAATTCAATTCATATATACAATAAGAAATATACGATGGTACATTGGTCGGGTGGACTGTATTAAGACTTAGTGCGGAGCAGAGGTCCACGGTTCGAATCTGGTGGACAAAGAAAATTTTGAACAACAAAACAATAGACCATTATCCATTAAGAGGGTGCCACGTGGCAACCCATGACTGGGCCACGTGGCACCTTACCATTCGTCGAAAATGATGCCACGTGTCAAACACCGATTGGTCCACGTGCCAGACATGTCACTTCAATGTACTGCCCAGTCAACCTTGCCACATCATCGCCATACTGCCTAGTCACCTGCTGCGTCAGCCTGCCACGTCAATCGATGACGTCACCTATGCCACGTGTCACCCATCCAGTGGTGACACGTGTCACCTTCGAATTGGCCCAACTATGCACCAAAAAGTTCAAAACTGCATGACACATGTCACTCCCTGGAGCTTCCATGTGTCCTGTATGGACCTGCCACGTATTCTGTATGGACCTGCCACGTGTCCTGTACGGACTGTACGGACAGGTACAGTTAGCATCAAATTTTTGCCTATTTGGCTTGGCGAACAGATCGCGATATCTTCTCCATACGGACTCTGTTTGAGAAAGTAAATATACCGTCGGAATCAGGAAGACGAGACAGACACAATGGCACCATTTTCATCGCATTCTGAGCACTTTGAAAATTGAGCAAAATTTTGCCCCCTGGTCCAGATTTTGATCATTAAGCCCCCTCTGCTTAGCCCCTCTTCCAACCTCTCAGCCCCCTCTCCCTTACCCAGGCTTTGTGGATTCTTAGTCCCCCATCACTCATTCATCATGGTCAATCCACATGCAAAGATGTTTTGTATTAATACTGTGCATAATTACATGTACAAAAAATTAGGCTCATGGCCGTCAAAACTTAGGCTCCCTGGCCTAATAACACATAATCCCACTAGCTTATATGACTTGGCTCACCAGCCTATAAAACATAATTAAAATTCATAATGCAAGCTTTATACTTCATAGACATGATTTACAACAGGGCTCAGCCTTGGGGACATTACAATCCCCTACCCTTATTTTTGCACTGTCCTCAGTGCAACTTTACACTGCATCTGCAAGCTTTTCAAAATTTTCAAAAAGATGTGGGTACTCTTCCCGCATAACATCTTCATTCTCCCATGTCGCGTCCTCGAGACCGTACCAGGTCCACTGGACCTTTACAAGCCCTATAGCTCGATTCTAGAGATGTTTGTTTTTTCTTTCCAATATGCGCACAGGATGCACTTGCAGGACACCTTCTTGTTCCACCTGAATCACATTCCAATCAATAACATGATTAGCATCTGGTATATATTTCTTAAGCAATGAAACATGAAACACATTATGTACAGTCATGGATGCAGGTAATGCAAGCATATATGCAACTGGCCCAATCCTTTCCAGGATTTCAAATGGACCACAAAATTTAGCTGCCAACTTGGCACAACTTCCCAGCTTCAGGGAACTCTTGTTAGCTTTCACTTTCAAGAAAACATGATCACCCACTTTGAAATCTCTGTGGGTTCTATTCTTATCAGCATAACTTTTGTTCTTGTCCTGGGCAGCTTTCAAATTCTTCTTAATTTTTATCATTTGGTCCTCCGTCTCCTTGAGCAAATCTATCCCAACTACTGTTCTATCAGCTGGATTATCCCAACTCACTGGAGTATTGCACTTTCTTCCATAAAGTGCTTCAAATGGGCTCATCTTCAACGATGCATGATGCCCATTGTTGTAGGCAAATTCTACCAAGTGTAGGTACTCTTCCCATCTTGATGGTTTGTCCATCACATACATTCTCAGTATGTCTTCTATTACTCTATTCACCCTCTTTGTCTATCCATCAGACTCAGGATGATAAGTTGTACTAAAGTTCAAATTTGTTCCAAATCCTTTGAAAAATCCTTTCCAGAAATTCGAGGTGAATTTCAGGTCTCTGTCAGACACAATTGTTTTATGAATTTCATGAAATCATGCCACTTCCTTTATGAAAATATCAGAAACATCCATTTCCTTGTGAGTAGTTTTCAGTGGAATAAAATGGGCAGCTTTTGTAAGCTTGTCCACCACCACCATGATCGAATCATGCAGCTTGGCTATTCTGGGTAATCCCGTAATAAAATCCATCGTTACTACTCCCCACTTCCACTCAGGAATGGGTAAAGGTTGCAACAACCCTGTTGGGTGCCTATGATCAGCTTTATCTTTCTGGCACTCCATACATCTGGCGATGTATTCAATGATCTCTCTCTTCATACCCGTCCAAAAGTAATGGCTCTTTACCGCTGCTACTATTTTTTGATATCTAGGGTGCCCTGCATAAGGCACATTATGCATCTCCTGCAAAATCATTTGTTTCAAGCACTGGACATCGGGTACAAAAATTATGTTCTTGTACAGCAGTATTCCATCTGTTTCCAATTTATAAATTTCCATCTTCTGTGGCATCTTACCCTGCTGTAGCTTGGCTAACAATTCTCTATACTGCAGATCTACATTTGCAACCTCCAGAATTTTTCTTTTAATATCAGTTTGATATATGCTAATGGTTGTATCATGTAATTCATGCACCCTCCTACTGAGTGCATCAGCCACTTTATTCTCCTTTACTTTGATATGCTTGATCTCAAAATTGTACTCACACAGAAATTCCAGCCACCTACTTTGTCTAGCGTTTAAGGTTGGATGATCAAACAAATATTTCAGACCGTTATGGTCTGTTCTAAGTTCAAACCTCTTTCCCATGAGGTAATGCCTCCATTTCTTTAGAGCATGAACTATGGTTGCCAACTCCAAGTCATGGGTTGCATAGTTATTCTCGTGCTCTTTTAATTTCCTGGACTCATAATAGATTACAAATATGTTCTAACTGAGGACCCCTCCTAGTCCTTCTTTGCATGCATCAGTGCATACTATGAAATCTGCATTTGGATCTGCAATCCTCAAGATTGGAGCATTGGTTAACAGTTGCTTCAATTGATGGAAACTTTCCTCACATCCCTCTATCCAGTGAAACTGTTTCCCCTTTCTTTGTAAGGAAGTGATAGGGTGAGTTATCTTGGAAAACCCTACAATGAACCTTCTATAATAACCAGCCAATCCCATGAAGGATCTAACTTATGTTACGTTCCTTGGTGCTGACCATTCTCTAATGGCTTCAATCTTCTCAGGGTCTACCACTATCCCATCCTTTGAGATATTATGTCCCAAGTAATGGATTTGTTCCTAATAAAATGAACACTTGCTCAGCTTGGCATACAGTTGGTTCTCTCTTAGTACTTGCAACACCATCCTCAGATGTTGTTCGTGTTCTTCTTTGGTCCTGGATTACACCAGAATGTCATCCAGGAAGATGATGAAAAACTTGTCTAGATAGTCCATGAATACTCCATTCATCAAGCTCATAAAAACAACGAGTGCATTTGATAGTCCAAATGGCACCACTGTGAACTCATAATGACCATAACTTATTCTAAATGTGGTCTTGTTGATGTCTTCATATTTTATTCTTACTTGCTGATATCCCAATCTTAGATCTATTTTCGAAAATATCTTTGCATCCTTCAACTGATCGAAGAGATCATCAATCCTCGACAGAGGATACTTTTTCTTCACCGTTACTTTGTTCAATTGCCTGAAATCAATGCACAATTTCAGCGTTCCATCCATCTTCTTTATGAACAAGACTGGGGTACCCCAAGGCGACATGCTTGGGCATATATACCCCTTCTTCAGAAGTTCTTCAAGCTGCATCTGCAATTCTTTCAGTTCTGGCGCACTCATCCTGTATGGAGCCTTTGACACTGGAGATGCTCTAGGCATCAAGTAATTGACATGGGCTTCAAATAATTGACAGCCTTTTCTATAGCACTTCTTTAGCTGCATTGCTGAGATTTCTCTAATAGTAATAGCTCTAGGAATTCCTTGGATGGCTCTCTGATTCCCTTCTTCATCTAAGCAAGTGAATGCCTTGTTCCGACAGTCCAAGATGGCATGGTCCTGGTCCAACCAGTCCATCCCAATTAGACATTCATAAGAGCCTAACGGAAGAATGTTCAAATCGGCCTTTGTGCTCATTCCATTCATGTCTACAGGACATGACTTGACTAACTCTATGACTTTCCTCTTGGTTCATGTAGCTAGCTGGACTAACCAAGACTTTTCATGTTTGCTTCTTATCAACTGAAAACTTTCTACCACTCTAGGGTCTATATAACTATGGCTAGCCCCTGAATCAACTAAAATAGTAAATAGTTGGTTTTTTATCATACCTTCTACTTCAATCATGTGTGATTGATAATCAGCTTGCTTGTTGTCCAGGGCCGCGTAGATCCTTGGAATTCTACTGCCCATGTCCTCCATTGTTTCAACTTGCTGAACATTGTGGAGAACTGTTACTTTATCATTTCCGTGGGGAAAATCTCCGTACCTATGGTTTTCTTTACAACCCCAACATTCCATAGGTGGCGGCCTTGACATTTTCCCACTCACTTCAACCTTCCTAGGCTCTCTAAGAGACAGCTGTTCTTGAGAACTATTTCTGAAAAAGGGTGGTTTATTTCCCTTCTACCTCTGTTCTTTCTTGAACTTTTTCTGGTCATCCCAAGCCTTCTGAAAGCTTGGCTTTTCTCTTTGTTGTTCAAATAAGCACTTCGCTCTTCTTATCGTTTCTTCCATAGTATTTGGGTCATCATACTAAATCTTATCCCCAATAGGAGGCGGTAATCCACTCAGGTACCTCTGAATCTTGACAGACTCATCTTTGATGAATGGAACCTACTTCAGTAATTCCAAAAACTTTCGTTCATACTCATCAATGGTCTTGTTGTCCAGCTTGAGTTCAAATAATTCTTTCATATTTCTGTCATAATATCTTTTACTAAGTATTTCCTTTCAAAATACTTCTTGAATTCTTACCATGTGATGTCCCTTTCCTTGATGTGCTTCACCTGCACAATTTGATCCCACCACATGGATGCCTTTCCCTTCAGTTGATACATGGCAATCCTACCCTCTGCATGAGAGGAATAATTCTGCAGTTGAAAGTATTTCCTCATACCCAACAACCAAGTTTCGGAAACTTCCTCCTTCTTATGTTCTCCATCGAACGTTGGAGGCTTGATCTTGTTCATTTCCCCTTTCAATTCATCCATCCCAGATCTCATGTTCTTTCTGGTAGGAGATGGGCTTGAACTACTATGTGCTTCCCTACTGGAATGCTTTGGGGAGTGACAACGATGTCTGTTGACACTCCTTGATCTTCTTTTCCTCTCAGGGGTCCTGCGAATCTCTGTCTTGCTTGAGTCACTCTCCTTTTTCAATTTCTTTTCTATTCTTTCTAGATCCTTCAGCATCCTTAAGTTGAATTCAACCTGCCTATTACTGACTTTCATGATCTTTCGGCTATCATCTCAGTGAGCCTAGGCATCTTTCTGCAATCTTTCAATGATTTTCATCATATGTCCTTCCTTATCGATCTTTTTTCCTTGCCCATTAGAGTTTGACCCTTTGACTCCCAAGTTGGCATTCCTTCCTTCTCTTTCATTCTCTGAATTGGAGGCAATCTACACCTCTTCCATTCTCTGCTCTCAAAGACAACCCTATTTGGTTCTGGCACTTGCTAATCTTCTGCAAACACACATGCAGACAATAGGGATTTGTCAGGTCATCATTCTTAGCAAATTCCACACATTCAAAACCATTCTAATTTAAGAATACACTTCGACTTCACAAATTTTTCGAGTTCTGCTCGGATCTGTAATTTTCGGGTGATAGCTCCCTTTTTCTTAGCCCCTACCCTCATAAAAAAAGGTCATGGCCAAATGCTAGACTACTAGGTGCTACTTAAGCTTTCGACCTTCGAAAATTTTAAGGTACACACATCTATCTCCCAAGGCTTCGATTTACCGAATTCACGTAAATTGGGTGGATCGATGGTCCACGTTTACCCAACATCCAACGGTTAAAAATACGCTATGTTTCTTCCGTCTTCGAAGATTTTGGGACTTTGGGACTTCGAGTTTCGGTAACCGGGAGTTTGAAATGAAGCAACCCAAACCACTGGTCACTCCATTCCATGAACTTCGATACATGAGTTCTTGTATGAGATCCAACGATCCTTGATGATTTGGATCCAACGGTCTAGATCTTTTCGGAGTTTCATGAACCGGGAGTTCACGATGCACCGACTCCAAATCTCTTGTCACTTCAATCCCCAAATTCGGATACACGAGTTCTTGTACAAGATCTAACGATCCTCGATGATTTGGATCTAACGGTCCAGATCTTTTGGAGTTTCATGAACTGGGAGTTCACGATGCAAGGACTCCAAATCTCTTGTCACTTCAATCCCTGAATTTCGATATAGAAATTCATGTATGAGATCAACGGATGTGAGCCTCCCCTAATCCGATGGTCCAGATCTCTCCTAATCTTACACATGTCAAAGATATTCATCCCTAAATTCCTCGCTAGTTAGTTGGATCTGACGACTCACGAGATTTCGACACTTCTTCCTGGAAGCACTCCATTGTCTGATTCTACCCTTGTTAATATCTTTCACGATTTGGGACTTGGAGTGACCAAGAATTTGGCCTGTGCTCCAAGTTCATGATCCCTGAATTCACGAAATGATCCAATGGTTCAAACCAAACATGATCAATGACCCACGTTTATTTTGTATCCTAGGGTGGCGAGTTTCTCCATCCACTAACCACCTTGCAACTTCTGGCTATCTTACGGTCCTCACGATTTCGCGAGTTCTCCACAGAGAATTTTGACCGTCCAACTCTGCTTCTCAAGGACTTCTGGCCAATGACTTGGTACCCTCCTTCTGAACTTTCATCTACCTGATCCAACACTTCTGGTGTGGATTTCTCTCTCTCCCTATGGCCATATACCACACCGGTTGTAGTTTTATAATACCACTACACTTCCTGAGCTTGTAACAAAGTCAAGTAGTCTGTTGACACTCAAAAACATTCTAATGTCTGAAATTAGTCCTCCAGACACAATTTATTCTCAAACCCTCGGTCCAAAGACCACTTATCTGGCCCCTCCAGGCTCAACATTGAAACCAAGCTCTAATACCATACTATAACGCCCCCGGCCATCAACCCCAGAGTCGAGCCAACGCTACTACGTGGAAAAACACTTCTGGAACACATTATGCATTCTAATGAACTTAAAACACTTAATTACAGTTAAGCACAGAATTACTGCTAGAATTTCAAAGTTAATGGAAATAACAATAATTCATATGCACAACAAAATACGTGATAGCATTGCAAGAATCACAGGTATGCAATTTAATTAATTACAGAATTACAAAACATAGTGACACTTATCTTTGAAACTGTCATGCACCACCAACTGCGTGTAGACCTTCCACGAACCTCCCAGCCTTAGACCACACTGCTCATCACTCTTAGCAATAGGTCACCCCCGAGCTGGTACTAAGCTCCACCGGGTAAGGAATCCTAGGCTAGGTAAGGTTTACAGGAATAATACACGTAAAAGAAGGAGGATTCTCTCCCAGGAACCACTTATTCCCACTGACCACAGACTCTCCTTCCCCACATGTCTGTCCCACCCCAAGGGTATACACCTTCTCTGTCACCTAGATATTCCTTCGGCTGCTAACCTCCCTTGCCTTGGGCTTCAGCAACAGACCGGACCAGAAATCTCCAAGCTCTGTGGTAGCTACAAGGTTCCTTCCAGGAGCTCTCTCCTTCCTCCACACACTCTCTCTCAGCTGGAGAGGGTCGCTCACAGGCTTGGTAAAACCTACCTCTTCAACAAAAATCACCTCCCTTACCTGGAGATAGGTTACACACAGGTCATACAACTGGTTTCCTTAATCTCATTCCCGTATAAAGAAGAAAAAAAAACAACAAGGCTCAGCAGCGAACATACAAAATCAGCAAACCACACCCAACCAAGAACTGCGTGGTCACCACAGTCAACTGGGACAACAAACACGGGTTTCCCAAATAGATGACAGACAGACGCTTCAACCCAACCAGGCTCAACAATTACGGGACATTCGGTTTTCCCAACCATCCATACAAAACAGACTCACGGTTCTGGGTTTCAGGTATGCGTGATAAGAATTCCATGCGAAGGTCAAACACAGACTCAACGATTTTGATAGAGGGTGTACCGGCTCCTCCATAAATCAACACAGGCTTTTTTAGTTTCAGAGTTGCGTGAGGGTAGTCTTGCAGAGGTCATCTGGGATTCTCGGTTCTGACAGTCCACGGTAGAATGGAGGAGGAACCCCCATCATGGCTCAACTCAATAGTTTTAACTACATGCACTTGGGTTGACACATGTCACCCATGAAGCTCGTTCCTTCCCATTTGGAAGTCACTTGTCCTTCCAAATAACTTAGGATAAAACATCACATTTACACAGTTTTGGAATAGTAATAATTTAATATTATTCTCAAGGGTTTAAGCCCCCTCAACTTAGCCCCTCTTCCAACCTCTCAGCCCCCTCTCCCTTACCCAGGATTTGTGGATGCTTAGTCCCCGATCACTCATTCATTGTGGTTGATCCACATGCAGAGATGTTTTGTATTAATACTGTGTATAATTACATGTACAAAAAATCAGGCTCCTGGCCTTCAACACTTAGGCTCCCTGGCCTAATAACACATAAGCCAACTAGCTTATATGACTTGGCTGACCAGCCTATAAAACATAATTACAATTCATAATGCAAGCTTTATACTTCATAGACATGATTTACAATAGGGCTCGTCCTTGGGGAAATTACATATGTATGCAATACTAGGAGGTCTAGCAGGGTCAGAATTTGTTAAAGTTATGCATTGTGCATCAGCAAAATAAATATGGGATAAATTGAAAAATGTATATGAAGGAGACACTAAGGTAAAGAGTTCTAAGCTACAATCATATAGAAGTCAATCTGAAAGCCTGAAAATGGAAGAATCTGAAGATATAGCTACCTACTTTATTTGTATTGATGAAGTTGTTAATACCATGAGAGGTCTAGGAGAAACTATTAATAATAATACTATTGTGTAAAAGGTACTTAGATCACTTCCTGCAAGATTTGATTCAAAAATATCTACATTAGAAGAAAGAACAGATCTTGATACTTTAGAAATGGATGCATTACATGGAATACTAACAGCATATGAGATGAGAACCTATGGTGAGAATTCTTTCAGGAAAGAAGCAGCTTTCAAGGTAGCAAATAAAGATAAGAAAAAGGTTGAAGCAGAAATCAGCAGTCATGAGGAGTCAGAAGGTGATGTGGAAGAAGCAAATTTTGTTAAGAATATGAAAAGAGGTACTGGCAAGTATAAAGGTAAGCTTCCTCTGAAATGTTTTGGTTGTGGTAGAATAGGACATTTTGCATCTAAGTGTCCTTACAATAAGCATATTGATAATGAAGAAGACAGTGATAGAAAACCTAGGGAATTCAAGAATAGACATAAGAAGCTTTTTCAAAGAAAAGCTTGTGTATAAAATATGACAGTGATATTTCAGAATCTGGTGAGAGTGATGACAGTTCAGATGTACAACTTTTTATGGCTATGGAAAAATAGGATGATCAATCTGGTGAAGAAGAAGAAGGTGAAGTTGATCTAGAAGTTGAACTGGTAAGTGCTTTAAGTGAATTAAGAAAAGTGAGAAGGGAATGCAAACATTTTAAAAGAGAAATTGAGAATCTAGAATTTGAATTACAGAAATCAAATGGTTTGATTGATAGCACTGAAATCATGGTAGTTGACTTAAAACTTAAAATAGAAGAGGCTAGAGTGACTGAAGAAGCTCTAACTAAAATGCTTGCAGAAAAGGATAAGGAAAATGAAGGTTTAAAAATTGAAGTAGTCTCTTTAAGAAAGAAAGTACAAGAAAATAACATGAATAAGAGTTCTCAAGTGTTAGATCAAATTATTAGTAGTCAAAGATCAACATATGATAAGACTAGAATTGGTTATAAAACTGCAGTAACTAATGGATGTTCTAGTTCAAGTGTTGAGAAAGCAGGTACAGAGGATAATCATGAGAAAAATACTAGCAAGAAGATGGAATCAGAAAGGAAAGAAGAAAATCAGGGTTCAATAGTGCATAGAAGAAGTTATGGAAGACATCAAAACAGGTTTAAAGGCCACTGTTTCTTTTGTTATAAGTATGGACATAAGGCTGCATTTTGTAATAGTTTTTCAAGAAAGATAAATGCACATAACAATCATGAAAGGTCTAATTTTGAATATGGAAGAGGACATGGTAAAACTAGTCAAAACAATATGAACTACTCTTACAATAGATTTGACACCTTAAGATATAAGACTAAATGTTACAAGTGTAACAACTTTGGGCATGTGTCAAGAAATTATCCTATGAGTTTTCAGAAATTTAATGAACCATCATACACAGATCTGAAAACCAAATTTTGGAAAAAGAAAAGTGAAAATCTGAACATTGAAAAATGCACTATAGCTCTACAAGAAGAACATAAAGTAAAATGGGTTGTGGATAGTGGATGTTCAAAGCATATGACAGGTAGAAAACAACTCTTTGTTGAACTAGATGAAGGAAAAGAAGGTACAGTCACCTTTGGAAATGATCAATCAGCTAGAATAGTTGGAAAAGAAATTGTATGTCTAAACAACAAGAAAATCATGGCTGAAAATGTCGTATTGGTTGAGGAAATGGAACATAACTTATTGAGTGTAAGTCAAACCTGTGATAAATTTCTCTTTATGATTTTTGATTCAAAAGGATGTCAAATCAAGGATATAAAATCAAATAAACTAGTTGGAACAACCACAAGAACCTCAAGCAACATTTACATACTAGATGAAGAAAAAGAAAAATATTATCTTGGGAGTGAAGATGAAAGTTGGTTGTGGGACAAAAAACTTGGACACATTAAATTTGAAAATCTGATTCAGTTGAATAAAAAGGAAGAAATAAGACATTTATTTGTCATAAAGGATCTTTCAAGTTCTGTCTGCAAGCAATGTCAACATGCTAAGAAAACTAGAGTTAAATTCAAAACCAAAGAACATTCAACAACTAAACCATTGGAAATAGTACATGCTGATGTCTGTGGACCTATGAGAACAACAGGGTTAAAAGGAGAAAGATATTTGCTACTATTTGTGGATAACTTTACTAGAATGACATGGATGTTTTTATTGAAAAAGAA
>CBVK0100543445.1:0-17623 GCA_900067695.1 Picea abies | reverse complement strand
CATAAGATGTCAAGTGGTCACATATCGTTACTAAACTGAAAATTCTGAAACATGTTCCTGATAGGATGATAGTAGATACAAAATCACATCAACTGATCAAAATAAATGTATCTCATGAGATGAATCATCAAGAGGCATCTAGATACTAAATAGTACATGATAAAATGAAAATGATAGATCATAGGAATCCAAATCATTGATTCCCTCTATGTCGTGGTGTTGTTGCTGCTCTAGCCCTTTTACGGGTACAGGGCACCAATTTTCCTCTGGAAGCAGTAGGTGGTCGTGGAGGTACTCTAGATGAGGTTGGAGTGGAAGATCCAACTGCTCCAGATGCTCCCTCTGAGGTGGTAAGTGATGGGGACGAGGTGGAAGGAAAAGTGTGTTGCCTCCTCCCAGTCCCAACAGACCCAAGTCCAACTCTAGGTATGGCTCTCTGTGGAGGTGGTGGTGGCATTGGATCCACTGGAAGTCCAATCTCCTCCTCAGCCTCTGTATCCACTGGAAGTGGAACCTCCTCCTCCTCCTCTGTTGCCCCCTCCTCCATCAAATTATTTGCATGCTCCTCCAACCACTCGGGGGCCTCCTCCATCTCAGGCTCCTGAATCTCCACCCTCCATTGACTGGTGGTGTCAATGTTATCCAATGAAATGGCTTCTATGTCAGGTTCTTTGTCAAGTTGCTTCACCCACAACCTTAGATTGTAGTAGACATATAACAAGTCATTAAGGCGCTGGGTACTTAACCTGTATGAACATTGAGAGCTATAGTTAGTGATGGTAAATAAATAGTAAATACTAAATTGTAAAAATTAAAATTAAAAAAAATATAAAGTTTAAACAATTTAAATTTTGATTGTTGCATTTTTTAACATTTCTAACTTGTTGCGCTTCTTGGAGTGTATCTTTTCAAAGACACTCCAATTGCGCTCACAACCTGAAGAACTGCAAGTTTGACTAAGCACTCGAACGACAAGTTTATGCAGCTCTGGGAGCTTTCCACCATAGTGTTTCCACCAAACATCTACAATGAATAAAATGAAAGGAAGACAACGAATTATATTTCAGATTTCCATCAAGCAATAAATGTCATATATAATATATAGAAAGGAATAAACAAAATTTGAAATTGAAGCTTACCTGGCATCCTTGTGGTCCTATCTTGGACAGCCATATCATAGCCCAACATCCCGGACGCCATCCTATATATCTCATTCTGTCTAGAAATCTCTAAGCGTTCAGCTGGAGTCAGCACCATCCTCTGAACACATTGGAGGAAACCATTAATGACCTCACCATCAAAATTAAATCCACAAGCATAAGCGAATGCAGGATTGAGGTAGAGCCCTGCTGCATGAATGGGACGATGGAGAGTGTTATTCCATCGCTCATCAATCACACCCCATATCTGAGCTCTCTTAGTGAGTCCTTCTTCCCCCTTGTTCTCATAGTACCGATAGATAGTTTCCTTGGCCCTATCCATGGCCTCATACAGGTAGCCCATTGCAGGTTTCTCACCATCAACCAATCGAAGAACCTTTACTAAAGGTTCACTAATGGTACATACCTCCCCTACTCCACTCCAGAATATCAGGTCATGTCCCACAAGTTGGGCTATGGCTTGCCCATCTTGTTTGGTGCTATAGACACAAGTAGCCCACTCATCAGAAAGAAACATTCTTTGTAAGTCCAACATACTTTTGAGGAGCGACTGAAGAGAAATGAAGGTGGTGGAAAAACGTGTGATTGCGGGACGCACCAACTCTTTGTTCCCTGTGAATTGTCTCATGAATGAAAGAACATATGTGTGATTATATATATATTTTGTCACACTCTGAGCTGAATCAATGACTTCCTTGATCCAAGGAAGTTTTCCCATGTCCTCTAGCATCAAATCAATGCAATGGGCGACACAAGGACTCCAGTACAAGGATGGATACCTCTGCATAAGCATCCTCCCAACAACAACATAATTAGCAGCATTGTCCGTGATGACCTGGACAACATACTGCGGGCCTATCTCTCGGATAAAGCCATCCAACAACTCACATAATAATTGTGCATCTTTTGTATATGCACTTGCATCAACACTTTTGATAAACATTGTCCCCTTGGGACAACTAACCAAGGAGTTTAGAATTGATCTACCCTTCCCATCAGTCCACCCATCCGACATCACGGTGCATCTGGTGGTCTTCCATGTTTCCCTGAGCTGAGCTAATCTTTCTTTGCAGTCGGCCTTTTCCCCTTGAAGGAGACACCCTCTCAAATCCTGATAGGAAGGGCCCCTATACCCCGGGCCAACAATTGTAGCAGCTTCAAACATGGGATGGTAAAAGGGGTTATTGGCAATGTTAAAAGGTATATCACTCCAAAGAAAACATTTGGCCACAAGCTTGTCGGCCTCCTCCGTCTCTTTTATTTTAATCAATGACCGAATAGAAGGTTGCCCCCCAGGTGTTGACCTCATCACAAAGTAAAATGAGGTTGATGAGGGGGCTGCAGAAGTTGAGGGCCCTGTGGCTGAGGAGTGGGATTGTGGTACTGCTAGTCCCCCCTCAGAGGCACTTGTTCCACTGTATCTATTTGCAATGGAACGTGCAAGTTCTTTTTTGCGAGCCTCGGTCGCATCCCTCTTATTAGCCATATCAATGAGTGATTGGTTTGCAATATGCACAATTTCCGGGGTAGTTTTTGGACAAGGATCCACATCAAACCCAGGGATTTTGGCAAGGTGGTATTTCAAGCGGCTAATTCCGGAAAAAATCTTTTTGCCGCAAAGATTGCATGTCAATACTTGTCTATTGGGAGGTTGCACTGGTTCACCATACACCCACATTGGATCCAATGCCTTCGGCATTTTCTTTAGATGAAAATATTAAACCTATGGCACAAAAAAAAACCAAAATAAACACACCATAATGCAAAGGTTAAATAATTATTAATAAGAGATAGATGAATTAGAATGATTGAATCTTCCATTCAAAAACAGTAAGGAGAGGCACATTGCACAATGCAAACCCTAGCCTAACTTTAAAAATAAAAAAAGAAGGTTCAAATCTTCAAACAAATGAAAAAAAAACGTTTTTGATCATACCTGGAAATCTTGATCTCTTCGCTGGCGCTAGTGGAAGCAAGATCCTTGGCTTTCTCCTCCTTGGATAGATGCACAATGGTTTTCCTCACACCTCTCTAGCTCTCTCACACTTCACAAGTGAAATAATGAAGAAACAAACCCACCCGCGGCCTTTAAAACCCCTCACGCACTTTAATTTTGCAAAAAAAAAAGGAGCAGGCCGACACATTCCATCGACTCGCGAGATATTGGTAAAGTGTCGCGAGTTAATGAATGTGTCGCAACACATTCAAAGTTTCGGAAATGTCGCGACATATTCAAACGAAAATTTCGGCAAGGGGAAAATTTCGACGACACTTCCAACATTTACGTTATATCGCCAACATATTCAACAGTGCTTAGGATACATGGGCTCGTTGTCTAATTTCTTTGGATCTTAAACATTGTGCAACATCTTCTTCTCTTGAAACAACCTCACCTTGTAACCTGGAGTCACTAAAATGTCAACATATGACCAATCCATTTGGATACAACCTCCTGTATCCGTTGCCCACTTTTTGGACAAAAGCATGCCCCATTTAGTAGGGCAACCTATCATTACCACATCCATTGTTAGGACTCTATTTGGATACTCTTGCAAGCAGAGCTCAAATCCTTTAATGACCCTGCATACTTGTACCTCTCTTGAATCCATTGCTTGCACATTTCTATATGGTTTGGAAATTGCCAGTCCTAATTTGTTCATCACCTTAAGAGTCATAACGTTAGTTGAGGTTCTTGAATCGAACATGTAATTTTTAAGTAGTAATCCATTAACCAACAATGAAGTGTAGAAGGGAGGAGGTTCATTAACCTTGTTTGTACCTAAATATACCTATGGCTGATCATCTGATGGATCAATCGAAGCACCCTAACCCAAAAATCTGTTGATGGCCTCCTTTTGTCTAGGCAAATGAACTAACTCCTTAAGTGGTACCAAATTTTTTACTTTAGACAATTCGGTTGCCAAACAAGAATCGAATTATGCATAAGTAATGGATCATGCTATTCTGGGGCAGCCACTTGTTACCCCCCAATGCCTAGGGGTAACTGGAGGAGATCATGTCTCGAGGTTTGCAATGGAGAATATAATCCCAACCATGTTGATGATCAACATGTCCACAGATGGCAGCCCTGTTATCGCGCAATCTGTACTTGCCCAAAGCCCAAGGCAAATGAGACAAGATTGGCGTAATAATGGGATGACCAATCACTGTCACCTCAATAGGAAATCCGTTTCTTTTAGGAGTAGGAAAGAAACTACCCCAAGGGAGGCGTCCCCAGTGACCTAAAGGGCTGGTGAACTAAGACGAGGATAAAAATACCACCCTCTCACTGGTCACTCAAGTCAAAGGATATCACAAGGTTTATGTCTCAAGGGGATGAAGCAAATGTAAAGATGAAGTGTCCCTGCCCAGAACAAGACAACAAGCAAACATATGGCAGTTTCAAGTACAAAATGATATTAGTGCTTCAATAAGACAATAAATCAGTGATATAAATGCTAGCTGATATGTATATGCAGCAATTAATAAGTTTATAACAACAATAATAAGTATATGACAGCTGCAATATAGGCTTCATAAAATTCTCTTTAAAGACAATAGAATATAACACTTTAACTCTTGAATGATAGCATTATGTAATATGCAAATTCTGGAATGATTTGACTAGCAATAAACTTAACAGGGCTGCTAAAAATAGTTGTAACAGAAGTTATAACAGCAGCAAAATAGGGTTAGTTCACTAGGCTAAGTTAGTGTTAGTTAGTGAAGGTAGAAGTTCAAGGTTTAAAAGTTGGATTGATTTCTCCAAGAGGAAAGAGGTGAAGACTAGTGCTTTTATGGGGGTTGTTATCGCGCAATTTGTACTTGCCCAAAGTCAAAGGCAAGTGGATACTGAATTGGCGTAACAAGGAGGATGACCTATCACTGTCACCTTAATAGGAAACCTCTTTCTATTTAGGAGTATATCACAGTACCCCAGGGGAGACATCCCTAGAGACCTGGGGGTTTGAGAAGGCTAAGGTAAAAGTTATAAGAAAGTCCCACCCCTCTCACAGGTCACTCTGATCAAAAGTTCTAAAGTTTTATTGAGATGAAGCAAAAGATAAATTTAGTATATCTTCCCAGAACAAGACAACAAGTAGAAAAGAAATGCAATTTGCAAGTACCATATGATGTCAATGCTTCATAAAACCATAAACTTTTGAAAGATAAACAAGTTGATATAGAACTGAAACAATGTAAATATTTATAACAGCAATGAATATTTAGCAACAACCACAACAATTATGCCTCAATAATGCTTTAAGAATGACAAGAAATAATAGCCGTAAGTTGACAGAATGATAATAGTTGTCAGAAGCAATTATGGCAATGTCTAATCATTCTTTAATCTTGCTTTTAGGATGAATTTGCTGCTGTTATAGATGGCTGTAGCAATCTTTTGCAACAACAACAAATTAGGTAGTGAGTTAGTCTAGCTTAAATTTAGTAGGAGTTAGTAGAAGTCTTAGGGAAGATAGTTTAAGAGTTGTTTGGTCAACCAATCACTTGTGAGGAGTGTGTTGCCGTCCTAATACACACTTGCAAACGTGAGCTAAGTCCGCCTCACTTAGTGTGTCCTTGGAGGCACAATGCCTAGGTTCACAGCCCACGCTGTCACTTTGACTTGAACCTCTTCCGTCTAGGCTTACTCCTAGGGAAGCCAAGGGGGGTAGACCCTAGTTTCTAGATGAAATTAACGTTATGTTCTAGGAGTTGATTTTAATTGGTTAAAGGTTTGGGGGAAAAGACTAACCTATGATGCAAAGGCAACAAATGCAAGATGCAACAATAAAGATGAGAAGCAAGCCTTTTCCTAGGGCAACTAAGACTAGTGCCTAAAGATTGGGCTAGGGGTCAACTAAAGTTTGAGGGTGTTAGATTACAAAAGATTTACAAGTTACTTACAATCAATAACGAGTGAAAGAATAGTACAACAATTATGAACAAGAGATGCAAGATATACAAGATACAAATATGACCAAGTGCTTTAATGTGTAAGTACTCAAGGATATTTAAAACATGAAGACTATTCACATTAAGCCAAGCATGCCCCAATAGCACTTACTCTATTGGATTGCTTTTCAATGACAACCACAACACTTATATACCACAAGAGCACTTCGAGAGATTTAAAGCTTTAAAATGCAAGTGTTCTATAATACCCAAGGACACTTAATTAATTATTCCACAAAGCAAAGAAGCATTACTTGCATATGAGATTGAAAAGATTTGCACTTACAAGTATTAAAGCACAAGATATATCAATTTGAACCAAGATGATCAATTGCTTTAGTGAGTTAAGGGTCGTTTAGGATTTGTGAATATTTTAGTTGCCTTAATTAAGTGTTTAACCAAAAACCTCCTCCCCCAATTACCAAATGGCTGCTGGATGCTCAAGAAGTGAGGCAACAAGGCCTACCCTAGCTTCACAGGTCAACCCTAAAGATTCGAGTACTCCCGGAAAGGACGTCGCGCGCCGTGAGACCATCCCCGGCCTAGCACCTTCCATTGCCTTCCTCAAACCCCATTTTAGATGGCGAAGATGGTGGTTTTAGGTGTCCTATTAAGTCTATTAAGTTTATATATCAATGGGTTAAGTATTTTGATGTATTTGAGAGTGTTTTAGTGACTTTAGGTTGCCTTAAAAAGGTGATTTTATGCCAAAACCGAAACTTTTATGAGCTTACAATGATGTGTTATAAAGCATGAAATTTAAGCACATGAACACATGTAAAGCATGTAAATGAGAGTTGAATTAAAGAGTCATTCCATCACCATTTGTTAAACCATAACACGTGCAAGCTTGTAAAGAAAAGAATGCTATGAACAAGGGCAAGAACAACTTGCCAAAGAAAGAAAGAGGAGCTTCAACTAATCACCACTTAACCATGAGTGTTAATGCATTAAAAAATTGTGTTAAGCATAAAAAGTACTTGTTGAAAATTAGAAAGTGTGCCTACATTATTAACATGCCCAAATATATTTTAAACTTGAGTGATGGCAAATGGCCTTAAGAATGAGTTAATTGCAAAACAAAAGAATTACTTCTTAACCTACCATCATTAACTTAAACCATACAAGTGTTGGATTAGGGCATGTGCAAATAGATGAAACTTGAGATAACTTAAAGCATGCAAGTAGATTATGCCCCAAGGGCTTAGGCTAAAATCTAATGTGTGGATGAGATCTACCTCTAGAGAGTTTTAACCATCATAGCATAAACACATTATCAACACATTACTAGCCTTACGATTTTGGGGATGTCTCACCCAAGGTGTAGGCAATTATTAGATAGAACTTGAAATGGAAGAGCAAAGAGAGAAACCACTCACAATGGCACAAGGTGGAGGCAAGTCTACCTTTGTTGTGCCAAAGAGGGTTTGGAAGCAAGAATAAGACTTTATAAATGCTAGAAAAATGAAGGAGAAGGGTGAGATTTTTTACCAACCCAAAGGAGAGACCTTTAGGAGTGTTGTGTGACCAAAAGTGGGCTGCAAAACCCCTTGACCTGATGAGAACCTGCAAAAATCAGCAAGCTATTGCTTGTTGGAAATGCTGCACACAACAAGAAAAGTGAGGAAAAATTTCTGTTTTTAGGGCATAATTTTTTCACATAAAAATTCCAAGTAAAATTGTATTTTTGTGACCTATCTATGATTGTTAGCAAGCTGAAATATAGAAGGAATGAGTAAAGAAACCAGATCTGAAAAGCAATGGAGTTTAAGGGGGTTTTAAGAGTAGACTCTTCCTTGAGGCTAGCCCAATAAAACCCTAGAGGTAAACCTGCAAAATGTGAGAGAAAAACTGCAAAAATAGATAGAATGTGAGTGATCTAGATGGTAAAACAAACTACTTTGAAATACCCAACTAAACACTTCACTAGATCTATGATAATACTACCACAAGATCTATCCAAACAAAATACTTTGCTTGAAACTTCTACTCTAGATCCATAAAACTTGAAGCAAAAATGAGAGAGAGAAATAGAACAAGATCACCTCAATAGTAGCAAGAAGCAACAAGAATACTCTTTGTTTCTTCAAAATCCTCCAAAGCCTTTCTATTACTCAAGAGGAGAGTGTTGTAGCAACAAGTTGCTCCAACACTCTCAAGAACAAAATGGAAAGGAAACACAATGAACCATGAGAGAGAGAGATGAGGGGAAAATCAAGTAGCATAACAATAGCTCAATATATGGCAAAGAAATGAGTGAGAGAGGGGTTCTATTTATACTTGGGAAGACAAAGCTACCCCTCTTGGATGAGTTACAAGTGTCACACATAAAAGAAAAGTCACTTTTAGGGTTTTGGTAAGTTAGGGTTTTGGCATGGATGGATGAAGTGGAAATGAGTTGGAGTGAGTTGGCAAGGCTTTGATAAGTGAAATGATGAGTTGTAGGGTCTAGGGAGGCACACCAAGGGATATAATAAGTCTCCCATTATTTTTTTTATTATTTTTTCACTTTTTGGAGACTTTCTAGAAGGGAGGCACACCACTCTAGGAAAAGTGACGTTTTTTCTTAATGGCTAGGTGAGGGGGTGATGTGAGGATTGGAAAAGGTTAGGAAAAATCTCTCTCACGCTTTTCTATCATTACTTTACCCTATTTGCTCAAAAATTACAAAAATGACATTTTACCTATGTCATGACTTAGCAATTAAAATTGTTGTTTTGACTGACTGAGACTCCTGCTGGACAAACACCTATCAAAAGTTGTCCGATTGAGCTGAAACTTGGTCCAAGGGTGTAGGGGGTGTCTTTCCATTTCTTTTGAGCACAAATACCCCTATCAAAAGCCCAAGGACTTAGTTTTTACAATATTTGTTCAAAAATAATTAATTAATTAAATAATTAAACTCCTAAACTTAGGAAAATTTAATTAAAAATTAATTAATTAAAAAAAACTTATTTAGACTCGACGGAATTCCGCGAAATTTTCTAAGATGTCATACACGGTCATTTACATCATTCCTAAACACTAGTTACCAGCGGATAACCCCATTAGAACGCCTTTCACCACTTTGGAGGAATTATTGCTGGTGGGAGGGAAAAACTCAAGGGAAATTAATTAAGGCTGAAAAGCCCAATTAATAACTTGAGGATAAAAAAACCTCAATGAAAGGAACTCCCCTAACGAAGAAATCCTAAGGTAATTGACCTAACTATGATCCATGCAGACCTATTACATTATTAACCCACGTAGGGGTGCGCAAATTCCGTTTACAAAAAAAAGTGTTGGAGGCATAAATTGCCCAATAGAACCAAACTGTCTTCGACATATTAGCATCTGTTGATGCATATCTTCATGGCACATGGAGTTGACCCCCTAGTTGGATAGGTGGTCAATAGAGTGGACTAGTGCCTTTTAGGGTAATGGAGTCAAGGTTAACAACAACAAATCTCAGAGGAAAACAACATTGATAATAGATAATCTAAAGGGATGGATGAGATGATTGAGGTGTTAGTAACCTAAGGCCTTAATGTCTAAACCCTAGAAGGAAAGATTGCTAGAAAGTAAGTAACCTTAGGCCCTAGGGATTTCCTTCTTCCTTAGATTAAATTTGAAGTAAAATGTATGAAGCAAATGAAGTAATGCTACTAGAGTGCTACAATAGTAGGGATCTAGTGTATACTTCAAAATAAGTGTTCTCTAGCAATTTCAAGTAGGTGGAAAATTATAAGGAAAAATATAGTAACATATGTTTTTCCCCTAGGGTTCCAAACTAGCAATTTCATAATATTTGATATGAACAAGCAAATGTACCATAACCATTCAAAATAAAATGAAGAATTGCCTTCATCAAGAATAATCTAGCAACAAACCCTAGTTGAAGACTTTCCACCATGAAAAAATGCCAAAATACACCAAGATTAGCCTCTCCAAGAAGTTGCGCACCACTTAATTTCAGCCAAATACCCATAAAGAGGGTTGAATTTTAGACCTCACACTTGTGTGTGTGAAAGATGATGAAAAAATGAGAGTTTTATCTCTCTATTTATACAATATCAATGACCTTTAATTAAAATTTAGGTCAGAAAAGGCCGACATGGCCAAATTACATCAAAAATCCAGTTTTTACATAAATTCAAAGAATTAAACCCTAAAATGTGCAATTGAGGTGGTGCCATGCCCTCCTAGGCTGACGTTGGGCCTCATAAGTGGGACGTCAGGCTCCATGAGCAAAACATTAGGCCTTCTAAGGCCTTCGGGTGATGCCACACATGCCACCTAGCACACAGATGCCTCCATCATGTCCATCTGATGTTGGGTGACGTCTAGGGTGATAAGGGTGACATCATGGGCCTCCCAAGGCCAACGTTCAGGGGGGAGAGAAAGATCCCCCTAGGTCCAAGCCTGCCAAACTTCAAAGTGTCTCTGGTGGAACGTCCTTCTTTTTCTCTGGTGCAAGCCCCTGGTGTTTCTCTGCCACTGGCTTGGGTCACACCATCCATCTGTTGGGATTTTAGCCCCATGGAGGTCCGAGCTAATCATCTCCCCATATGTACCTATCCACCGGGCATGGTCCTGCAACAACAAGAAGTACGCCCTCCATGGGCTCATAAGTCAGAGGGATCATAGCAATGTCAATCACGTCTAATAATCAAATTACCCAAACATCTGCATCAAACCCCCCTTTAGTCAGACAAATGCTCAAAGACGTTATGCAATTTAACAAGCCAGGTTTGGAGAGGGTCTCAGCCTTCAGGATGTCCTATTGGGCTAATCCTCCTCAAGTTTGTGGTGTTTCCCAGGTGAAGACCAATCTAGGTCATGTGGGTGTATGAAATGGTGTAGGGAATGTTTGGGCAAGGGGTGCAGTGATAACAGGGAAATGTAGGTCTTACCTGTGGGTGCCTCTATAGACGGCGAGCTGCACCTTGTCATGGATGCCATTTTTTTGTGGCACATTCGATGCCTTTTATTCTTTGTCTTATTGCTTTTTCTTTTCAAGAGAATAGCTGGGGGACACTGTCCTGGCGTGGTGACCAGTGGTGACAGTGTTACCCACAAGCACTTCATGGAAATGAGAAGGCTGGCTCGTGATGAGACCCCCTTTCTCTTGGCTATGCCACCAAGAGCCACTACCCTGGTTTGGTGACTAGATGGATGGTAATGTCATACTGCTACATGCCCATGGTCCTAATAGGTCGACTCATGATAAGACCTCCCATCCACCAACTAATAACTTGAGTGTTTATTTATCTTACAGGTTCTCTTTTCCTACTGAGAATCCTTTTACTGCTTGTTATCCCCCAGTTTAGGGATAACTAAGGAGATTATGTCTCGAGGCCCATAGGTCCTAGATATGGAGTACCGAGAGCCATATCGACTTGAGCATGGCCCTGGAGGGCCCATCTTTTCTTTTCTTTAGTGCCTCCACCTTGTCAGCGGTAGCAACATCCATCACCTCGGCCTGGTCCTATAACAGAAGTGGATCTTGCTTCATGAGGTAATGGGTCCGAGTATCATGGTATGTGTCACTCTGATCCTCAAAACCTTTGAAGATTGTTAATGTTTAAGCCATTATTATAGTTCTTTGCATTCAATAGATAACAATAGCATAATACCAGATCACTGAGAAATACACAATCACAAGAGACACAGCGTTTATCCTGGGAAACCCTCTAGGGAAAGAAAACCTAGCAAAACTTCCTTATTGTAGATAGCCAATACAATGCCAAGAGATAACTCAAACTAATACAAAAGGTCCTCTCCAAAGATACGCCACTCTCTCTCCTTCTTCTCTAACTGTAGATCCGAAACTTGTTTCTCAATGAGCAAGTGAGTTGTGTGTCTAAGTGAGGTGCTAGCCTCTTTATTTATACAAGACTGGCACGTGTGAAGTGTCTCTTCACTGGCAGGGCCGACTTCTCCAACTGGGTGGTTATAACCACCTTTATTATATTTCAGGGCCTCTTTAATATCTTCTGGGGCCAACTTCTTATTCTGCCTATTACAATTATCTTTTGACCAAGCCGCAAAAGGGGATTTGGTACTTTATAATAACTGACATGATCAATTCACAATGGGGATTGATCCAATGAATAATATATCAAATAATAATAAGAATACACTTTGCAGTTAAATTATTTTAACACTTCCCCTTAACAAGAAGGGTATTCTTCAGCAGCATCATGCGAGAGAGAGAGGCCTTTATCATCAACAACATCAAGTGGGTGAGAGGACAACATCATCAATATCATCTTGGAACACTGACTGGCGTATCTATAAATCATTAGAAGTTTTCTTCATCGACAACATCGTCATTCTCAAAGGAATGCAATCATCATTTGCATCAATATGTAGTAGTGTAAAACTGATACATCATCATCATCATCACAGCATGAGGCTGGCTCATCATAATAATACTAGACTGGCTTTACGTCACAGCTATCCATCCGGAAGCACAGTTCTAGTCTCATCTCATCGTCTTGCTTTACGTCACAGCTGTTAAGCTGAAAGCAAGATGCTCGTCCTGCTTTACGTCACAACCATCAGGTTGGAAGCAGGATACTAGACTGGCTTTACGTCACAGCTATCGAGCCGGAAGCTTAGTTCTAGTCTCATCTCATCATCTTGCTTTACGTCACAACCATCAGGTCGGAAGCAAGGTACTCGTTCTGCTTTACGTCACCACCAATAGGCTGGAAGCAGGATACTAGACTGGCTTTACGTCACAACCATCCAGCCGAAAGCTCAGTGCTAGTCTCATCTCATCATCTTGCTTTATGTCACAACCATCAGGTCGGAAGCAAGGTACTCGTCCTGCTTTACGTCACAACCAACAAGTCGAAAGCAAGATACTAGACTAACTTTACGTCACAGCTATCTAGCCGGAAGCTTAGTGCTAGTCATATCTCATCATCTTGCTTTACGTCACAACCATCCGGTCGGAAGCAAGAGATGTCTCATCACAACAACTACTCCCCCTCTCGAGGAAGGTCCTTTTGGACTATACCAAGCTTATCTCGAAAGTGCTCAAACTTTACACGAGATAGAGGCTTGGTCAATACATCAGCAACCTGTTCATCCGTGCTAATGTACTGGAGCTTTAAGGCTCCTCTCTGTACCATGTCACGGATGTAATTTTATCAGATCTCTATGTGCTTCGACCTGTCGTGGAATACAGGATTCTCTGTCATCTTTATGCAGTTCTGGTTGTCACATAGGATCGTGGTTGCTTCCATCTCTAGGTCAAATAGACCGGTCAACAACTTTGGAAGCCATATAGCTTCGCAGCTGGCAGAACATGCAACAATGTATTCTGCTTCCGCTGTGCTGGAGCAATGCTGGATTGCTTCCTACTCTGCCACGAGATCATAGCGGATCCCAAACTGAAACAACATCCTGAAGTGCTTTTCCTGTCAGAAACACTTCCTGCCCAATCTGCATTAGTATATCCACTCAATGTTTGGGTTCTACCAGAAATTGACTCAAGTTGTTCACGGCAAAACAAATGTTTGGTCTGGTGTTCGTCATATACATTAGTGATCCAATAATCTGTCTGTACAGTGTGGCATCAATCCACTCTGACGAAGTGTCAACCAACAGCTTCAGCTTCACTTCCATGGGTGTATTCATGGACTTGCACTCCAGCATGTCGAATCTCTTCAGGATTTCGACTGTATACTTCCCTTGGTTAAGGAAGATCCTCTCAGGACTCAAGACCTAAGAAATAATGCATTAGGCCAAGGTCTTTCATTTCAAATTCTGAGGCAAGTCTCTTCTTACATTCAGTGATGAGCTTTTCTTCTCCAGTTAAGAATAAGTCATCCACATATAGCAGTAATATTACTGGCTCATCGTTCATGACCTTGAAGTAGAGGTTAGAGTATGCTTTACTCTTGGTAAAACCTAAGCTCGTCAAGAAACTATCTATACGACCATACCAAGCTCTAGGAGCTTGCTTCAATCCGTATAAGGCTTTCTTCAATCTGCAGACATGAGACTTCCTGTCTTCAACCTCAAATCCTTGAGGTTGCTCTATATACACTTCCTCTTTGATGACACCGTTTAGGAAAGCTGTCTTCACGTCCATCTGGTGCAGCTTCCACTTCATCTTAGCTGCAAGAGCTATGATGGTTCTGATCGAAGTGTATTTGGCCACAAGAACGAATGTCTCTTCATAGTCAATGCCTTCCTTTTGAGAAAAGCCACGAGCGACAAATCTTGCTTTATACTTCTCAATACTTCCATCACCAACATGTTTTATTTTGAAGATCCATCTAGAGGATACCACATCTTTACTCTTCGGTCTAGGAACTATTTCCCATACTTCGTTCTTCATTATGGATTGGTATTCCTCTGTCATGGCATCTGCCCATTCTTTTCTCTGAATGGCTTCTTCAAAGCAGGTAGGCTCCTCTTCTAGAAGATCACACATCAAAGCCGTATAACTGGAGAATGGATTTGGTCTTTTCACCTGTCTCGTAGTTCCTTGGGGAACACCGTACTTCTCTCCATCTTGAATAAGCTCTCTAGCCCAAGCTGTCTTCCTTTTATGGAGGATTGTCATCTGAGGAGGTTCTTGAACTTCCATCATGTCATGATCTTCTATTAATTCCTCATTAGGGGAAGTTACTACTTCCCTAACTGGTTCAGCAGCTCTGGGAACCTCCCTCACTAGTTCAACAGTCCTGGGGATTACAGGTTCCTCTTCATATACTTCTTCAAGCTGGAATCTTCTTGATTTCTTAAGCGCTGCATCTTCATCAAAAGTCACGTCCCTGCTGATCTCAATGTGACGGTGACCTAGTATATAGATTCTGAAGGCCTTGGAGACCTCACAGTATCCCACAAATATTCCCTTCTTTCCTGAAGGTTCCAACTTGTTTCTCTTCTCTTTCGGTATATGAATAAATACTGGGCAGCCAAATATTTTGAGATGGCTTACCTCTGGCTTCTTTCCGGTGAACATCTCTTCCGAGGTCTTGAGCCCAAGTGCACTATGGGATAATCGGTTCTGCACATATACAACTGCCATTGCTGCTTCTGCCCATAAGCACATAGGAAGATCTTGATCATGGATCATAGTCTTTACAACTTCCATTATCGTTCTGTTCTTTCGTTCAACTACACCGTTTTGTTGAGGATTATAGGGAGTGGTGAGTTCCCTCTTGATCCCAACATCTTTGCAGAAGTTCACAAATTCTTTTGATGTATATTCTCCTCCATTATCTGACCTGAGTATCTTAATCTTTCTTTCAGAAAGATTCTCTATCAAGGCTTTGAATTCCTTGAACTTACTGAACACTTCATCTTTAGATTTCAAAAAGTATATCTAGGTCTTACGAGAATAATCATCAATAAATGATACATAATATACATACCCACTAATGGAGGACGATGGCATTGGGCCACATACATCTGAATGAATAAGCTCTAGGACTCCTTCTACTTTGCTGTCTCTCTTCGGAAACAGGTTCTTGATGTTCTTCCCTTGTGCACATCCATTGCATATGCCTTCATGGTCACCTTTGAGTTCTGGTAAACCTGTGACCGCTTTGCATATGTATGGTAACGCCTTGTAGTTGATGTGAGCTAATCTTCTATGCCAAAGTTCACATGAGTTTTCAATGGCGTGGGTCATGGCAGCCTTTGAGTGACCCTTTAGTTTATACAAGCCATTTTCTTCACTTCCAATGATGATTGCTTCATTTAAGGTTTCTCCTTTAGCCCACATGAGAACTTCTCCATCTATAAAGGCAATTTTGAAGCCTTTCTTTTCTAAAGCTAAAATGGAGAGTAGGTTCTTGGTCAAACCTGGTACATATAGTACGTCCTTCATCTTCAATGAATTCCCTAAATTCAATTTGTGGTTTGATTCTCCCACTCCCTTGATGGCATATTGGTAATCATCTCCAAGTGTCACTTTCCGAGAAAACTTCTTTTCTGAGATACAAGAGAGAATGTTTCTTTGTCCCGTCATGTGCTTGGATGCACCACTATCAATGAGCCAAGTGTCCTCTTTAGGTGTTACAGATCCTGAGAGGGCCGAGATTAAGACACGGTCTTTGATCTGCTCTCTTATCATCTTTGCAGGTGGCTCTTCATCTTCGACTACATGGGCATGGTGCCTCTTATGTTTTCTCTTGTATTCTTCTCGTCTGGTTGGACAAAACTTCACAATATGTCCCATCTGTCCCATCTTGTCACAATGATAGCATTGTACAGATGAGTAGTCTCTTTCCTTTCGTTGTCCTTTCTTCTGAAATCTCCTTGGATGAGATTCTTTATGATTGAATTTGTTTGACTGTTGAGGCTCTTTATGAGTCTCCTTTTGGAAGTATGGTTTCTTCCTTCCTCCTTTGGTGTGAGTAGCTAGGGCTTGATCATCATCTCTTGCTAGTAACGCTTCACGATTCACTACTCTTGTTTCTTCTTGGATGCATTCTTCCCATAGACTATCAAACTTCAGTTTCTCTGTTCTAGCACATATCGTTTGGATGAATGCATCCCAAGGTCTTGTGAGACCATTTAGGGCCGTCATTATGAGTTCGTCTTCGTCTGTGGTATCTCCAATCGCTTCTAACTGTTCTTTGAATTCTGAGATTCTGCAGAAATATTCCTGAATCGTTTCTCCTTTCTGCATCCTTGTATTCTTCAGTTGAGTTCTTAGATTTATCTTTCGGTTTATGTTCTTTCCTTCATACAGTCTAGTCAAGGCATCAAACATTTCTTTCAGAGTCTTCTTAGATGACACACAAGGAATCAGGTGGTCTTTGATTGAATCTGCAATGATTCTTTTGGCCCTGATTGTGTCCTTTTGATGCTTTGCCTTTTCTGCAGCGTCGGCGGGTTCCGATACTTCTTCTTTGACGAATCTTGCTAGGTCATTCTCTTCAAGGAGCAGGCCAATCCTATACTTCCAGGCACAAAAGTTTTCCACTCCTTCTAACTTGTCAACAAGCTTAACGCTTGCAGACATCTTTTACCTGGAGCTAGGAAAATGACCAAAAAATGAAAGTGCTCAAAATCAAAATTTGAACTTACCAGGAGGTGTGCTTGGCTGAGGCGAGTAGCCTGGTGTGTTTGGATTTGAGAAAATCCAACTTTTGCTCCTCCAAACTTGATCTGCGGAGTTCTGGACTAGTGCTTCTGGTTTTTTGGTACCTCTGGTACATTGGTTTTCTGGTACTTCTAGTACTTTGTGAAACTGGGGTTTCACTTTCTGGGAGATCCAGCCACTGAAAAGGTGCGTTGAGATTGCCAAAGTAATCCTTGGGGGAGGGTGCACTTTTATAGGTGGTTTTAGGGTTGAAAAGCTTCACCATCAAAAAGCCCTAATTTGCATGTACGACAACAGTGACGTTTTTCACTCTTGTGAAAGATGCTTCCTTCAGCTTGGCTCTGAAACCATGTTAATGTTTAAGCCATTATTATAGTTCTTTGCATTCTATAGATAACAATAGCATAATACAAGATCACTGAGAAATACACAATCACAAGAGACACAACAT
>CBVK0100543444.1:0-17624 GCA_900067695.1 Picea abies | reverse complement strand
CAAAACATATTGTAATGTTTAGAAGGAGGATTGGGTTGTTGTTGTTGTTGACAGCCTTGGAGACCATGCTAAAAAAAACTCTTTTCACACACAAAAAAAATTCAACTTCTCAATGGCAACAAGGGTTAGATCTCGGTTAGATTACCCAAAAGATGCACCTTTTCCTATCTGTTTCTGATTTTTCAAGATCGCACAGTTGTTGGCACAGGGACAGACCCAGGGTTCAACGCTACAACAATGCACCAACAAAACCCTAACTACCAACCCTTTCGAAAACACCTGTCAAGCAGATGAAGTCTCACTCAAGATAGAGGTAGGGGTGGTTGTAGGACTCCAGTGTCTACAACCTTAGTTGGGACACATATCTATGATTGTAACACCTTGACTTCACGGGTGAATACCCTAATTACAGAACATCACAGTATTCAACCAAATCTAGCATCTAGTAGCACTTAGCACGACGAAACAAATCAGATATAGCAGATTCAAGCACTAAGCATGTTCACACATGTCATATCCAACATTTACTCTCATTATTAAGCACAAAGAAACAACAGATCTACCTATCATTCATCTATATCAAATCACTAAGAAATTAAATACATAAACACATCAACACATCACACAAAGCATTCACAAAATGATATGTACGTGGCTCACCCCCACCCTGGGGCTATGCCTACCAAATATTCATCTTCTTTATTAGATTTCTTCAATATTCTTACATGCATAGAGCCTTCAAATCAACTTCGCAGAGGACAGGAGATATACACACTCTTCACTAGATCCTCCTTCCCCAAGCTAGGTTACAGCACAAAGCCTACATACAATCCCTTACAACCACTTGCACTCAGCCTTGCAAACATACACAAAGCACTTACAATTGTTACTTGAACTCAACACCACTTACAATTGACTTGTCATTTGCACTTAGCCATTCATACTCACTACATCGCCTAACATCTATTTATACATTACAAAATCGGGCCTAAACATGGGTAAACCCATGGGCCGACATTCCCATACCCATTACATAATCCCAAATACAAAAAATCCATAAAAGGGGGCTAAGATCCTGTGATCTCCGCTTCATCTTGCACTCTTCCTTCGACAGCCTGTCAAAGTCCCAAAAATAGGTTTAACATGACCAAGGATTCTCAAAACTTGGTCAAGGGCCAACAGGCCTCCAACACTCACTTGTGACTCGTCCCAAATCACTCTAATCTGGATAATTCTTCCTCAAAGTCCTTGAGCTTGGCTCAAGCTGCTTCGACTTGTTGTTGTGCCACGACCTCCTGTTCTGTGAACTCTTGTATGACTTCTTCGTTGATAGGTTCCTCTAGGCGTTGTCTAGCTGTAGTGACGACTTGCTCCATTTTTTCTCCTCGGCCCTCGATCTTTGAGAACAGTTGGTAAGCCTTATCTTGTACAAATTGGAGCCTTTGAGTCACTTCCATGAATTTTCTCTGGATAGTGTGGACCTACTGCTGGGCAATGCACTATTCTTGGGATTGCTTCATTCTTTCCACAACTGACAGAGGCTTCAACTGCGCTTATATTGTTTCTGCTTGATACTTCGCCTCTTGGAGCTGCGAATCTAGTGCCTTTAGTTCTGGATTCTCAGTGAGTTTCTCATAGATATGGGCACTGCGATCACTGATTTGCTTGCATTCCATGGCGAGGTCTTTCATTCTCTCAACTGCGCTTCGAGAAATTGCTTCTCTTTGATCCCTCACATCCTGCGGGGTGTTGGGCATTGTGCAGAGCTATAAGTCTGCTACTCTTTGTTGTAGTTGCTGGATAGCTTCTGCGAGTTTCTCTACTTGATGCGTGACTCGATTTTATGGTTGTGTCTCTAATCCTGTCATAGAGTGGATTGCTCTGTTGACTGCTTCTTTCAATTCGAGTTTCTCTGCTAGCAATTGTTCCTTTTCTTGTTGAATCTGTGTTTTCTCCTCTTCAAAGTTTGTCTGGAGAGAAACCTTCTCCTGCTCTGTGACTCTTCACTGTTCTACAAGAACTCCTTGCACTTTCTTTAAGGCCTGGGTGGCTTGTTCTATTTCTTCTTGTGCTCGTCGAGGGCAAGCTTTAGTTGCATCTGCTAGTCGGTGGAGTTGGGTTGTCTCATCTCCCAACTCTGGTTCTCTCAATGGCAGGGGCGTAGTGGATATTACGCGACTGGAATGAACGGCCTGCTATGCTCCTCGGAGTTCAACCTCAATTCTATCGTATAGTTCCTCCTGCTTAGCTTCTTGATTCTCCACAATTTCCAATGAAGGGTCATTTAGGGCTGCTATGATGAAGTCAAAATCATTAGTAGTCAGTACAGTCTGCATCTTGGTCACGGTGGCTCTGGATTTCTTCTGGGAAGAAGGTTTGGGGGGAGAAAGCTTCCTCTTACTCAGGGGATCAACCTCGTCTCTGGGCGGTGTTACTTTGCCTTTCTTCGATTCATATTCCTTTCCATTTATCTCTTCTACTTTGTCATCACCCCCTTGGTCAAGTGATACTGAAGCAGTCTTGCCTGAGCGGCTACTTAAGTCTTGGACCTCTTCGATTTTCTTTCTTCTGCTATGTCCAGGTATATCATGTTCTTTGTGCCTGGTCTCTGGGCTGTCAGGGTTGAAAATCTTTGCAGGGTCTGTGGGAATCAGGAGGTATGTAGACCAGTCCTTAGTGATCTCCTCAAGGTCCTCTTCCGTGAGTTTGTAGTACGACTGAAGTTTCTCCTTATGTTCATCAACTCACGTTGTAATGTAGATGAAGTGTCGATCTACACAGAACTTCATCAGGGTCAGAACCTTTGTAGGGTGTTCATAGTCATGCGAGGCTCATATTCGATGGCTCTCTTCAGCTAAAGGTAATATGTGTGAAAAACAACGTTCAACTGCCACTGTTTGTTCATATCACTCGAGTACCAAAGTGTGGTGAAATTTGCAGCAAGCGGCTCGAACGGTTCAATATCCGGAAAGGTTGCACCTTCCGGCATCTCCCAGTCAACAAAGGAAATGAGGATTAGGAGCCAGATAAAGTGAAACTCGTAGCCCTGATCATGTGCTTCACGACAGTCTAGTTCAAGTTGATTAACTAGGTACTTCACCTAGTTCATCTGTAGACCTTCCACGCACTTCCCTGCAAGGTCAACGACAAATCCTGTGACCTACGTGGGTCGGTTCTTCCTTACTAACTTTTCGGCTATTAACTGTCAGGCTAGGCACACTGTGCCACTATGGATGGAGGATACCTTGTAGCCTCACGTCCCATTTTCAACATTGCCATATGTATCCTTGATCTTCTATGCTAGTGCATGATCTGTGTCTTTTCCTGGATAGAAGTCCTACAGATCAGGTCCTTGCATACTTAATCCCGTGGTCCTATGGATCACCGTCGGATCAACTATGATACGACGGTCTAGTCATAAGTAGCCGCTAGTAGCTTGACACAGATGTTGACTTCCGAAGTGTGGGATTTTCATTACATTTAACAGGGTGGACTGCACGAGGTTCATCGTCCACGGTTGGGGGATTATCTTTGCATTATTCCCCTTCATCCTGGTCAAGTATTTGTACGGGGTGAGTATGCTATAGTTCTTGTGACCTCCGAGGTTGAAGTCACTGAAATTTAACGCTTCGATCTTGTCCTACTGTTCTCTCACTGTGCGTATCCCCTTCAGGAGGTACGCAGTAACCATGGTGTACTCGAAATATCTTGGCACTATATCACGACTCACCGCATCGGTCAGAGGCAGGATGTAGTTGGGAAATATGGATGGGATCAGCTTCACATTGGCTAGGTCATCTCTATGCTTGGTTCTCTTCTCTATTGATGGTCAGGATGGTCTAGCTCCACGAGCAGTTGACAGAGAGGCTTGCACTCCTCTTGTCGATGATGTTTGTATACTTGTAGAGATTACTCTTTTAGACATTACTCTTTCATCATTAGGTCAATGAGAACTTCTTCGACAATTTTCTCTACAGTGCTAAGCTCGTCTGACATGCATGCTCGTGGTTGAATATATCAGGTTCGAAGAGTAACTACTCAATGAAATAGGACAGATGGTGATAGTGCGATGATCATTGTGCAGAATCAACTAATCTACGGGATCAGATTCTTAGTTATCAAAAGTGTTCTCAGTGCATGGCGCAACAAGATAAACAGATACTTGGCAACGAATCTCTTGCAATGGGTAAGAAGCCTTCATTAACTCAGCTATGTCCATTACGACGCGGTCCCAACAATATGATGGTGAACTGTCTGACCATAAATGCATTTCTACCCATTCGGGTCGTTGGTCTAACAATTATATTGTTCCCAACGACTATATTACTTCACCATGGTGAAGTTCCATGTGACGCAGTTCTGATATCCCGATGAAGTTCAAATTTTACAAATCTTCCTTCTGCGAATTTCCCTTTGGAACCTTCTGTAACTTTTCAATATTAGCTCTCTTCTTACTTAGTTTTCTAGCCTTATTACTAGTGAGCTTCATCTCGCGATTCATTTTTCCATTCTGATTCTTATCTCCTTTTGGCAAACTAACTTTGCGTTGTTGAGATTCTTGCCTAGAAATCAGGGGTAATACTTCATGTGTATATGGAATAGGTACTTTAGTCTTTTGTAGGTCTTCTAGTGTTCTTCCTACTTCGACATCCAAGTCTTTGGTTTAAAATAACTTCGCTTGGTTCTCCTGTTCTTCAATCAAGTGTGCGATCCTTCTTATCATGAAATCTTTTAGCTCTTGCTTCTTCTGCTCTAGCATATCTTCCTCTTTCCTTCTAGCCTGATCTCTTTCAATCCAAGGTTTTCCTAGTAACATAGAAAATGGAACATTTTTCTCAATAAATTTAACAGCTTCAAATTCTTCCTCTGTCGAAGTTCCATTGGCATTCATAGATATCTGGAAGTTCCATTGGCATTCATAGATATCTGGGTGAGCTTTCCACATAGGTTTATCAACTTTCCTCTTAATAATCCTATTCCCCCCAATGAAGGAATCATAACAGGCTTTCCTAGGGTTTCCCAAGATCTTTCTGTCATAATATTTACCTGTGTTTATTCATTCAGAACACAGTCAATGTCGAAGTCTCCTATTCTTGCTTCTATGCACTCTTTTTCTTTGAAGATCTTTGATAAATTAATATGTCAGTGATCATTCATGTTTTCTTTCATTTGCATCAATAATTTCTCTGATTCTTTCTAAGGTTCTTCCATGGTCTTAGTTGCTTGATATTTCTCGTGGTCTTCTAGTCTCATATTCATCCTTTCAACCTTAGCAATCATTCTAGGGAAATCTAATACTTCATGGTCCATAGCTTTGCAATAGAGGCAACTAGGTCTTCTTCCAGGGCATTCCTTAGCAATATGTCCTAGATTTCTGCAACTATAACAAAGGGTTAATCCTCTCTTTCTATTAAATGATCCCCAACCTATCTTGTATTGTGTGTTAGGATCATGGTAGCTAACGTGCAACAAATTATTTCTAGGGTCCTGCATCCATTTGTTAGTCCAAACATTCTCTCTATGCATACGATCTCACATATTAAAGCACTAAGAATATTCACATAGGTCAGATCTAGCATTCATTCACCTTATTAGGCATAAAGAAACATCAAATATATCTAACATTTATCTATTTCAAGCACTAAGTAAATCACACATAACCACATCAACACATCACACAAAGTAGAGCAACACAGTATGTACGTGGTTCACCCCCACCCCGCGGATACGTCCACCAAATCTTTGTCTTCTTTATTAGCTTCTTCAATCAGTTACATGCACAGAGCCTCAAAAACCCTACTCCGCAGAGAACAGGGGACCTGCACAGCTCGCTAGATCTACCTTCCTCTAGTAGATCCAAGCACATGGCCTTCCACAGTTTCTTACAATGACTTTCACTTAGCTCTACAAGTCTCACACAGTATGCACAAAAGCAATCGCCACTTAGCACTTAGCACTGTCAATCACATAGATTGGACTCCAACCATCACTTTCATCTAGCCAAAGGGCACTTAGCCATTCATACTCACTACATCATCTTAGCATCTATTTATACATACAAAATAGGCCTAAGCATGGGTAAACCCATGGGATGACATTCCCATACCTGTTACATAAGCCCAAAAACAAAAAATCCCTAAAAAGAGGCCGAAATCCCACGATCTCTGCTTCGTCTTGCGCTCTGCCTTCAACAGCCTATCGAAGTCCCAAAAGTAGGTCAAACATGACCAAGGATCCTCAAAACTTGGTTAGGGGCCAACAATCCTCCGACCTATAACTACGTTATGTAACCTCGGGCCCCACTAACCCTGCTCATATAGGATACCACATGGATACTAGTGATTGATATGTGGCCCATTCAGATGGGTGACACTTGTCACGTTCCAAATTCCATTTCAATATTCCATAGGTTCTAATCCCACTCACACGTGGTGCACAACCCATGTGTCCATGTCAAACCAAGTGACATCACCAGGCCATGTCACTTCAAAGTTTCGGACTTCAGAAGTTCTTACGCTTGCTTCCTTCCAATCTTACGAAAATCAAAATTACAAACCTCTTTATCTTTCGCTCTTGGTTTGATCTAATAGTCAATCTCTTCTCCCCAAATCTATGGTGTAGATCTCCCTTGGAACTTCGGGGTTTTGGGTTTCGGGGGTTTATGCAACTTCGGGGTTTTGGGTTTCGGGGGTTTATGCCTTAGCATACCCCACTTCTCCCGATTACCGAACTCTGAAAGGCTTCCAGGATAACCCTCATGCACCTTCTCCAGATATGATAATCAAAAAAGGGTTTCCTTTCCTTTAGAACAGATCATACGGCTCCAACACCTCAAGTGATGTGATCTCTCTCTCTATGGCCAAACACCACGCTGGCTGTGGTTTTATTCTACCGCTACTCCCCCTGATCTTCGTAACACGACCAAGTAACCCCTTGGCACTCAGAAACATTATAAGGTCTGAAATTAGTCCCTCTAGACACAATTTCCACCTGAAACCTCGAGTCCAAAGACCACTTATCCGACCCATCCAGGCTCAACGTTGAAACCTTAGCTCTGATACCATATTGTAACATCCCAACCACCAACAGGTCGGGAAATTCTACCAACACAACCTTAAATTAGCCTTTAAAGCTTTGATACCATATTGTAACATCCCCGACCATCAACCCTACTGGAGGGCAACGCTACTACGCGGAACATTCTCATACATATATATAAATAATATGCATATTAAATCAAATTAACAGATTTAACATAGAATTAACAACAATTCAAACTTGCAACAAAATACATGATAATATTACAAGCATCATAGACATGCATCAAGCATCATAGACATGCATTTTAATTGAAATTAAACACATAATGATACTTATCTTTGAAACTGTAGTATCTCCACCAACTACGTGCAGACATTCCACGAACCTCCCAACCTTATACCACTCTGCTCATCAACCTCAACAGTGGGTCACCCCCGAGCTAGGACTAAGCTCCACCCAAGGCAAGGGAATCCTATACTAGGATGAGGTTATAGGAAAACTACACAGAACAACCGAAAGGATTCTCTCTAGGAGTCTTCTTACGCCCACTACTCACAGACTCTCATTCCCCACATGCCTATTCCACCTGGGAGTATACACCTTCAGAAGCACAATCCATCAGTGCTTCACCTCCCTCTCTTGGTCTCGGCAACAGGCCGGATCAGGAATTCTCAGAGCTTGGTAGCTGGTGTTGGACTCTCTCTGGGAGAAAACCACTTCCCAGCAGAATCTCTCTCACCTAGAGAGAGATGCTCACAGGCCTGACAACCTGCCTCTTCTACCACGGGCCTGAAAACCCACTTCTTCAGCCACTTTCGACTATGTTCTAGCAATTAAAGGGTGACAACAATAACAACTAGTCAAAACAACTCAGGAAAAAAACATAAGGTTATGAACCCGAAATGGTTCAGGATACGAACTCGGCTCTGCAATTGCGGGCATACTGGGTTCATGGAATTACACAGGACGACTCATAGTTCTGGTTCTCAGGAAATGCGTGTCAATGCAGAGGGCCAACAATTCAAGTGGAGGATGACCAACGAACTTAGGCGTGAGGGTATGCAGAGGTCGCTTTCAGAGGCTCTACAAAATTCGCAGAGGATGGTGAATGGGAAGCCAACCCCCAACACAACTGATGCTTCAGCTTTTAGCTGCATGCTCCCAGGTCGACACTTGTCTTCTTGGAGCTGCATGCGTTCCATTTTTCACACGTTCCCCCTTCCAGGAACTTAGGATAAAAACTTATATTTCACATAGATTTTGGAATAATAATAAACCATTATTCTCAAGGACTTAAGACCCTAAGCTTAGCCCCTCTTTCCAACCTTTCAGCCCCTTTTCCCTTACCCACCCTGTGGAAACTTAGTCCCCCATCACTCTTTCTTCATGGTCGGTCTGCACGCAATGATGTTTAATCTTTATTAATGTTTTGCATAATTACATATACAAAAACGGGCTCCTAGCCTTTAACACTTAGGCTCTCCAGCCTAATAAACACATAAGCCCACCAACTTATCAACACTCTTCTCACCAGCCTACAAAAAATGATTACAATTCATAAACATGATTACAATTCATAATATAACTGGGGCACATCCTTGGGTTATTACACTGTGCTTTGGGAAATCCTGTGATGAATTCCATAGATATGCTTTCCCATTTGTGCTTTGGGATGGGTAGAGGTTGTAATAATCCTGTTGGATGTGTGTGTTCATCCTTGTTTACCTGACAAGTAGTGCATTCCTTGATGTGGCGCATCACATCTTCTTTCAACCCTTTCCAAGAAAACCTTTCCCTTACCTTTCAGTATGTTTTGAAAAATCCTTGATGCCTTGCCATAGGTGAATCATGGCAAGCTTGTAGTACCTTTGCCTTAAAGGATGACTCAGGAACAAAAAAAAATCAGCCGTTGTAGTAGATGATGTCATCCATGATTATGAAGTAGTCATCCTGTACATGTCCATCCATTAATTGACATGCAAATTGGTTCTTTGAGTATTCCACCAAGAGGTGGGCCTTCCAGTCAACTGAGATATCGATCATAGCATAAACCGATGGCCTCCTGGATAATGCATCTACTACTACATTATTCTTCCCCTTGATGAATTCAATGTCAAAATCATAATCCTGTATCTTGCTAACCCACTTCTACTGCCTCTCATTTAAGTCCTTTTGTTCTAAAAATCACTTAAGACTGTTGTGATCTATCCTTACTACAAATTTCGCTCCTACCAAGTATTGCCTGAACTTAGCCAATGCGTGCATGATGGAAAACATCTCTTTGTCGTAGATGGTATAAAGAATCTCAGGGCCCCTTAGTTTTCTTCTCTCATAGACAAGAGGGTGCCTTTTCTGCATAAGTATTGCTCCAATGCCCTCTCTAGATGCATCCCACTCCACTGTGAAGGGTTGGTCGAAATCTGGAAAAGCTAGGACTGGGCATGTACTCATTACCTTTTTCATTTTTTCACAAGTCAACTGTTCCTCTGAACTCCATTTAAATGTTCCTTTCTTGGTCAAATCAGTTAAGGGTGAACAAAGCTGTGAGAAACCCTTGACGAACCTCTTGTAGTAGCAACAAATGCCAAGAAATCCCTTCAATTATGTGATGATCTTAGGTGTGGGCCAATCAAGTATAGCTTGGATATTCTCTTGGTGTACCTATACCCCTTTCACCTATCATTCCAAATTCACATTTGGATTCCTTTGCATACAAGGACTGATCCTCCATGATGGCTAGAATCTGTTATAGATGTTGAATGTGCTCCTCCCAAGTCCTGTTATAGATGAACAAGTCATCAAAGAATACCAAGAGTTGATTCCTTAACTGATTGTTGAAGACATGGTTCATGCAAGATTGAAATGTGGCTAGTGCATTAGTCAATCCAAATGGCATCACTAAGAATTCATAGTGACCGTAGTGACATCTAAAAGCAGTTTTGGGGACATCCTGCTCCCTCATTTTGATCTAATGATAGCCATAGCGTATGTCAATCTTGGTGAAGTAAACATTCCCGTGGAGATCATCCAATAGCTCATCAATCCTAGGAATATGATACATGTTCTTAATTGTCTTTTTGTTCAAGGCCCTATAATCAATGCACATGCGCATGGTCCCATCCTTCTTTTTCACTAATACCATTGAAGATGAAAAAGGAATGGAACTTGGTCTAATGTGGCCCATGTCTAGCAGTTATTTGATAGCCTTCTCTATCTCATATTTTTAATTCTTTGGGTGTCTATAGGGAGTAGTGATGATAGGGTTCTCTCCCTCTTCCAACTCTATGATATGCTCAAATCCCCTATCTAGTGGTGCTCTTGGTGGAATGGGTCCAAACACCTTGCTATGCTTGTCAATGATCCTATGAATCTGTGGTGAATAGTGAATCTCTCCCTTCTTATCCACTTGTACTGATATTCTACACTCAACAGCATATACAATGTCTTCTCTTCTGAAAATGGCCTCCATGTGCTTTGTGGTAACCACCCTAAGTGTGTTTCCTGGCATGCTCTTGAGAACTACCTTTTTTCCACTTTCCTCTGTGAAGGACATCTCCATGGTCTTGTAGTTGGTAGTTATTGGCCCTAATGTACTGATCCACTGAACCCCAAGGATGATATTGGTGTCTGGAAGGTCCATCACATCAAATTCTTGTCCTAAATCATGCCTTCCCAATGTAAGCTTCATCCCCATAATATACATGTTACATGACATAGTGCTTCCTCCTACTACTTCCACCTTGAATCCTTCAAATTCCACAGTGGGTATGTATCTCCTTTGTAGTAGAGTTGAGTCAATAAATTTGTGAGAAGCACCCCCATCAATGAGAACCGAAAATTTCTACCTCTGCAACACCCCTCTCATCCTGAAAGAGTTGTATTTGGGTACCCCACTGATGGATGCCAATGTATCTTTCTCATATGTTTCAATGTCGTGACTTGTACCTTCCTCTTCTGTTATTTTGGTGGTGTTTGATTCTATGTTCTGTAGGTGGCCGAAATATTCATCCTCGTCATTATCGGAAGTTACCTCAATGTAATGTGCCTTTCCTTTTCCCATGCATTTGTGGGATGGATCCCAAGGTTGTTTGCATGTATAACACAGTTGTTTCCTCCTCAGTTCTCTTCTAGTGTTTTCATCCATTCTACCCCTTCCTCTGTCAAACCCCCTTTGGTCTCTTCCTCCTTGGTTCATGGGAGGTCTTTGGTCTCTTCCTCCTGTATTTAGAGGTGGTCTAGGGATGAATTTAGATTTCGCTGTTGGGTCTAGATCTCTTGTCCTCCATATAGCATCCTATAAGTTGGTAGGCTTTAAATCCTTTACCCAACCCTTTAAGGGTTTCATCAATCCCTCTGTGAAAATCATCATGAGTCTTAATTGAGACACATCCTGCACCATGATTGTTATCCTTTAAAACCCCTCAATGTACACCTCTGGTGATATTGTTTTCCTGATTTGGGTGAGTTCCCTGAAATGTAGCTCTGGATTCGCCTGGTCAAACCTGTCAATAAGCCTCTGTGTAAACTCTGTGCAAGCTACAATGTGATTGTGGCCTAGTGTAGTTAACCCATGGTACCACCAGTCATGAGATTTTCCTTCCAAGTACATGGTGGAAAACTTGATGGCATACATTTATCTCATTGGGTTAAGTTGTAGGTAAGTGTCAAGTTTATGCACCCAAGCCTGTGCAGTCACCTTGGAAGATCCATCAAAATGGGGAATTTCCATTTTACCGGCCTTGCGCTCTAACTCATAGTTGTTCCTATGGTACGGTCTGGTTTTACCTTTGAGTTTAAATCCAACATACTAATCTAATGTGATTTGTCTCTGGACTGCTATGCTTAGTGAGTTATATTCCCTGACATACTGATCAAAATTGTCCTCAATTTTGTCTTGGTATTTTGGTTGTGTCTGTTTATCCAAGAACGAAGGTAGATAGGGCCTATGGGTGGTCCTACTATGTGTTTGTCCCTATGGTGCACCTCCTCCATGGCTCTGTCCCTCGGTGTGATAATGGGGAATGTGCTCCTGTTGATGTCTATACCCTCCATGAGATCCACTAGCCTCTCTATTTGCATACATTTCGGGCCCCTTTCCTCCATGAGTCAAATGTAATAGTACCTATGAGATCTTATCTTGATTGGAACTTACCCTCTCTAAGGTCTCCCTCAACTCACTCTGACCCCTGCACACTGTCTCCTGGTTTTCTTGTAAGTGGATGACCAATGCACTCTCTGTTTGAAGTATTGACTAATGTAGTTACTTTACAAAGTTTTCTAGGACTTGTGGCTCACTCTCCTCACCTGAACCTTCCATGTCTTCCTCTGGTTCGCCTGCCTGCTTCCTATGTATGCCCATATAGATACCACTAAACTTATGCATGCGCTAATCCCCATTGACTCGAAGGATGAACGCTCTGATACCACTGTAATGTTCCCAAGCCAATTTTTTCACTGGGAACACTGACTACTCACTGTTAATTGTTGTGTGTGTGTTTGTTTGTAGGTTTACTCTTGGAGTTGCGTCTTAGGGTTTGTCGATTTAGTTATAAATCATGTGGAAATATATCTGAAGATGCAACATATGGAAATACAATAGATAACAAGAAACACCAAATATGGAACCAAACAACATAGATTTGACCTTTATTTAGATAATATGAAAGAACCTGGTACAATAGGACTGCAGATTTGAAATAACATCAGATAGATCATCTAGTTGGAGTACGAGATACTACAAAATGCTCAGATAAGAAGATATAAGCCTCCGAAGGCTGAATACAAGATGAATACCAATACAAATAAACCAGGGTCACATTCAAACCCCCTGGCTGAAGGTACACTCTCCTAGATAGTTGAGAAGGTCCAATATTTTTACCCTGCTTATGGAAGTCCTCAAATGCCAAAAAACTCAGTAGAATGATAGATCAGAGCAAGGTAATCCCCCTCCTAAAGTCTCAAGCTGAAAGACTAAGAATTGGCCTGCAATATGCTGAAAACCCAAACTAAGTTGCACCCTCCTCAAGACTGCCAAGACCCAATATTTCAGCCCTGATGATTGAGACTTCCAAATGCTCTAAAACTCTCTAGAAATGTATATCAGGGCAAGGTGAACCCCTAGGTGAAGTCTTGGAATGATATTTGAAGTTTTTCCCTTCCCAAATGAGTAGATCTACTTTCCAATAGTGCCCTCCTTCTCTCCAAATCTTGCCAATGTTTCATCAAATCAAATAGCAAAGATAACTCCTTCAAAATGCACAAGAGATGATTATCAATACCTTGCAGAGAAAACCCAAGTGTTAGAATATCCAAAAGCCTTCCGAAACTCTTGGATCGAACTTCCTTCAATCTATGGTGTGCCCCCTTGGGTGGAAACCCTCCAAGTTACACCCTGTTGTTGCCCTGGATGGAAGATGGTACCTCTAGCTGCTGTAGAATGGTGTGGGTGGAGTATTTCATCCCCAAGACCAATCTTGGAACAAGAGAGGTGGGATATTTCACCACCGAGTTGTCCTTTAGGGTTTGTGTTCTCAAAACCCTCAAAATTGTTGTGCTCTAGAGCCCAAAAGAAAAATGCAATAATAATCCAAGGTGAGTGAGAGGTGTGTCCTTTCCTTTCCTTTATATCTCCAATATGTTTCTATGTTGAGTTATTTAACCCCTAGGGTTAACTCCTAACTCATTCTCATGTGTTCTATTCTTTCATTGAGTTACTTTTTTTTCCAAGTCAACTTAATATTATAACGTTGAGTTTAACTGACTTCTCCCCATAGTGCATGAGACTATAGTCTAGTGGGAATGACTAGACTACTCAGTCTCTCCAATCCCTCTTCATCAAGAGGTGGGGGACATTGCATTATAGCCTTGGGAACTTGTATGCACATGGAGCCTTTTATCCATGATACATACAAAGAGGCATATTAAATGGAAGATGAGGAATTTAAAGAGGTGTTTCAACAACTATAGGGAAATTTGGTTGTAGAATAAGGTGATGGTGAGGTTGAATATCATATCCAGAATTATTTTCTCTACAAGTTAGATAATATATATTTTCCTAAAGGTGAAGGATTGCATCTTATCAAAGAGGCTTACACCTTCAAAGTTGTAGGACATTTTGGTGTTGGGAAGATAATTTCGAACTTATAGAGGTATGGGTATTAGCTAATAATGAAAGAAGATGTTGCTTGGTTTATTAAGGGATCCATACTTTTATGTACCAACAAACCTAGTAACATAAAGAAAGGTTTATACCATCCCTTACATGTACCCACTAGACTCTGGGATGACATCTTCATGAATTTTGTGGGTGGTTTGACAACAAGCAGAAAGGGACATGACTATATGTTTGTGGCAGTTGACATATTCAACAAGATGTGCATTCTTATGCCTTATAAAAAGAACATCGAAGGACAAGAAGCAATAAATATTATCTTTGAAAAGGATTGGGTGCACTTTGGGATACCAAGGAGCATAATCTCATATAGGGATATGAGATTTCTCAGTGCCTTTTGGACTACACTTTGGGATAATATAGACACCAAATTTAAGAGATATATAGTTTTCCATCCACAGACAAATGGTAAAACACAAGTTTATCTTTTGATGGGTTAAAATAAAAAAACATCAAAACACTTGAGAGAAAAATTTGATTCACATTCAACAGTCTTATAACAAAATAGTTCACACTTCTACCGATAAGTTCCCTTTTGAAACTCATTTTGGGTATTTTCCACCATCGACCTTGGATGTCATATAAGGACAACATGGAGGAGTGAAGGAAGACATCATAGGAGATGCATATAAAGAAGAAAAAATTGTTGAAAATATTAGGTAGATCAATTTAAAACTACAAGAGACATTAAAGAAGTAACACGAAAAGTACAAGGACTGACATGATCAACACATAGTGAATAAAAAATTCAAGGTGGGAAACAAAGTTTGGTTACATATGAATAAATAAAGGCTCCAAGGTCTTGGTAATAAGATCAAGGTTATGTAGTATGGTCCTTTTGAAGTTTTGGAGAAGGTGGATGATAGTGCCTCTAGACTTAACCTACCCCCATATATGTGCATTTACTCAGTATTGAATGTGGAAAACTAGAAACTCTACAAGTCTTCCATTTTTTATCAGAAAATGAAGGAGTAGGTCCTACCTACCATAGAGGACTTAGCACCAAAATTTTGGGGAGATTTTGAAGAAGATACCATTTTGTAGAAGAAGTCTAGCACTGCTAGACATGAGTAACATGAACTCTGGAAAATAAGGTTGAAAGGGAAACTTCAGGCAAGGCCAAACAATACTCCAGTGAGAAGGTTGAGAAAATTTTTCCACACCTCATTTAGTAATAGAATTTTGGAACCCAAATTATCTATAAATGAGGAGGTATGATCTGAAATGGATCATTATATAATTTTTCATTTTTCTTGGTACTTTTTGGGAGGAAAAAATGGAAGAATTGGCTTGTAGGGGCCATTTTAAGGGTGAGTCCTAGTTTGGTGATTTGGAGTTCAGAAACATCCATAGCTAGTTTAAGGTACCAAATGGGACTTTTTGGGGCCAAAAATTTGTGGGCTTAGCTCCCATCCCCTCAATGCTATTCTACACACTGTAATCTTTTCAACTGTGCAAAAATCACCTCAATCGAATTTTGTATTTGGAAGTTATGCCTCCTGGAAGTTGACCTACCATGTTAACCACCATGGTACCAAGTGGTTTCCATGTCAACAACCATTACTACATAATAAAATATTTCAAAATATTGTAAGATCTCTTGTGAAGAACTGATCCAATGGAATATCCATGACAATTAATAGATCAATAATATCTTCAAAAAGTTCTAACACATAAGTCTATGCATCTAGTGTTAGATCCCCCTCGTCTTCTCTCCTTTTTATTGTAATTTTTTCAAGATTGAACTCACATAGGACTTCCACTATATGAGTAAAATCACATTGTTCTCATAGTTCTATAATCCTTGCCAATTTTGTAATTCATTCATGTAGGTTCGATAATACATACATTCACAGTTACTAGTTTATATTCAATGTCCAATTGACACCCAAATAACTTACACATATATTCTTATCACGCTTGGAGGTGGAAACATGGACATGGAGATTGTGAAGTTTTTGGACTAACATAAAAATGATGTGATTTTAGTGGGGTCCATACTAGTCATTGTGGCCACTTAGCTAGAAGAAATTATACGTATTGATATTGATAATGTTCAACTAAGATTAAGAAGAATAAACAACTTAAAATAAAGATCTACGCGTTGTTAATATATTTTTTATTTTAATAAAAAATCTCAACTAAATTTAAATGGGAGTATTGAATTTTAATGATTACTTGATATATCTTTCCTTTTTAAAATAATGACTTTGAAACAAAAAAGAGAAGTGTTATGTATCGACAATTATATAGTGGAAACTTGACTCTTGTTTAATTGTTTTATAGGGGTATTGGGAAATGATGAAAATTATGATGTTAAACCATTGAAGTATAATTGGACATTGGGCATATTCCAACTCCGATTATCATTATAATGTAATGTTAGTGAAAACTTTATGTTAAAATCAATCACATTTTAGTTTTAGTTCTATATTCAATTACACTTCTAGTGTGTCGACGATAAGGTGATTATAGTCTTAATTTATGTAATCATACTGTAGAAAGGTTAATTAGGCTAAATATTTATTTATTTTATAGTTGTTGTTGGGCATATTCTTCGACTAATTTTGCTGAAGTCTGATTTAAAATTGTTGAAATTGCAGATTTGAGTTATTGGAATTGTGGAATCTAAGTGCTCCAAAAAAATTTAAGTATTCAAAAAAACAATTCAAGTAACATAAAATTGTGATTTCACCAAGAATTCTATAGTTGGATTCGAATAATAGTTATTAGAAAAAACCAAAAGGTAAAATATTTAGATTATGTATAGTGTTTGCATTGCATGTGCTCTCAATTTATCTATATGCTCAAACACAAGAACATATAAAAACAAAATCAATGACAAATGTTTGGAGGTTGATAAAAATTTTCCATCCATCATCCAAAAGTTTGATAAATTATTGGGGATGTAGCTCAAATGGTAGAGCGCTCGCTTTGCATGCGAGAGGTACAGGGTTTGATACTCTGGATCTCCATTTTCACTTTCGTTACTGAATTTGATGTTGAACATCCACTACAACATTCATCCATTTATTTCTAGCAATAATTATCAACAACAATATGTGTGGTGGTTATTTATACCATGAGTTTTAGTTTACTCAGTAGTAGCAGAGTCTCCATCCTTTATAATTAACCAAAACTGAGAGCTCAGTTCAGAGAGCATCATATTGAAAAACAGGTCGTGTGTTCGATCGAATCTCACCACATTCCATGAAATATGGTTTGTGACAGATGTAAATAATGAGAAACTAAATTCCCTGGAAAAAACAACCCCTCTTACTCATAGATAAGGATCTGTGGCACAATGGTAGCGCATTTGATTTCAGATCAGAAGGTTGCATGTTTGATTCACGTCGGGTTCGATATTGAAATCCATTCCCTTGAAGACTTTATATATATATATATATATATA
>CBVK0100543443.1:0-17625 GCA_900067695.1 Picea abies | reverse complement strand
CACCGAGATCTACACTCTTTCCCTACACGACGCTCTTCCGATCTCACCCGAATTACCCAAAAATGATTGTCAAACCGTCTCCATATGAGTCGGACACTTTCAGGCCTAAGAGACACCTTTGCATTGGTTATCGTGCCACTGCCTTTGCAATAAATGAATAATTCAGGAATTAAGCTACTGAAGTTTTGCTCAGATCAGGAAACTAACATCACCACTACATTCATGGCATCATTTTACCTAAAAATGACTATCTCCACGCCTCGATCCGAGTCGAGCACTTTCTGGACCCAAGAGGCACCCTCACCTTGATTTGTGTGCCAAAATCCATGCAGTCCATATAGGACATACCAGGATGTACGAATGCACTTAGTACTCCGTGCACTCATATGTCTGCTCTATGCAGACGCTGCCTCGAACTCAGAACCGGATCCCTGCTTATATAACATTTTCGGGCAATTGTATAATAAATGATTCCATTGGCGGAGCGGTTAGCGGAGGCTAAATTAAGTCGTAGGTTGGCGGAGGTCTCGGGTTCGAATCCCATGGGCCTCCCCTTTTGGTGCATGGTTAAAACCATTTTGGCACACCCCTGGTAAATATAGCGAGAAGGTTAGCGGACAACTAAATTTGGCGGTTGGTTGAATATTCCCCTAACTTGGTGGAACTGCCGCCATATTTGGCGGTTCTTTAAATATATTTTTTCACGGATTGATATTGTGCATTTCTGGGGTGCCACATGGTGCCTCCCCATTGGGCCATGTGGAAACCTCTGATTCATCCACCCGGTTCTTGATGTCACCACTGTACTAGACTGTCCACGCCATCCTGAACACGTGGCACCTTCTGGGTGGTGCCACATGGCATCACTTGGGGGTGCCATGTGGCACCTTGAAAAGATCAAATTTGAGTGACATGTGGAAGCCTCTCGTGTTGCCATGTGGCATGCTGACATCATGCTGACATCATCATGACATGTGTCACTCTCTGCACTTGCCATGTACTTTGTATGGACACTGACGTCATCCGTATGGATGCTGACGTCAACAGTACGGACGCTGATTCATCCCTGCTCACTGGACTAGGTTGACCGAAACTTTGATTGCTTATAAATTTTGATCCATAACTCCGTTTGATGAGCCGTTTGTGTTGTTGGAAATATTGCGACGTGCTCTTCGCAATCATGTACTTTTAATGGAGTTTTGAGAACTTTTATTTTTGCCCTTTTTCTGTCTGTTGAAGCCATTCTGAGCATCCTGGGTCGCTTTTGTGCATTCTGGGACACTTTTGAAACTTCTTTGATGTTCCCTAGATCCATCCAGATCAGGATATAAAATGCAGTAATAAAAGCATCTGACAATATCTATATGTCTAATCTATCAAATAAATATGGAAATTGTTGGCGCATATCATATGTGTCCTCCCATGTAATCAAGTGTGGACTATAATTGTCCCACTGGACCTTGACCTAATCGACTGTTCGACACCGTAGCTGTCGAATATGATGGTCCAGAATACAGATTAGATCCACTGTGAGTGCACCCTCATCTGACACCTGCAAAGAACTCATACCAATCACATGTGTAGGATCACTAACATAGTGTCTCAAAACAGATACATGAAATACATCGTGCATACGCCTCAAATAATCAGGCAAGGCTAGTCGATAGGCCATGGGTCCCTTATTTTCCACAAATTTGAAAGGTCCCACAAACCTAGGAGAGAGTTTAGCACCCTTTCCCAACTTGATCAAACTCTTGTGCAATTTCATCCACAAGAAAACTCGGTTGCCAACTTCATAATTACGGTCAATGTGATGCGCATCAACATAACTTTTCTGCGAATCTTGCACTTCTTTAATCCTTTGTCTTATTGTTTACATTTGTTCTTTTGTTTCTTGGATCACTTCTAGTCTGACCAGGACCCTATCCTCAAGTCGATCCCAGCTCAACGACGTCTGACACGGTCGTCCGTAAATAAACTCAAATGGTGCCATCTTAATGGTACTTTGATAGCTGTTGTTGTACGCAAAATCTACCAGTGGAAAGAATTATTCCCAACGCTTCTGTTGGACCATTACATACATACATAAGATATCTTCCAAAAATTGGTTCATTCATTTTGTCTGCCTGTCCGTCTCAGGGTGATACGTTGTAATAAAGTTCAGTTGTGTCCACAAGGGCTCTTGGAATCAGGTCCAAAAACGTCTTGTAAACACCGATCCTTTATCGGATATGATCCTTTTTAGCACGCCATGTAATCTTACAATATCAATGATAAAAACTATAGCTATGTTTGGTGCCTGTTACATCATACGCATAGGAATAAAATGTGCATTCTTCATCAAAGTGTCAACTACCATGAAAATCGAGTCATGCCTCCTTGTCGTCGGTGACAATCCAACAATAAAGTCCATTGAAATGACCTCCCATTTCAATTCCAGAATAGCGTGAGGCTGCAGTAATCCCACCGATTGTCTATGTTCAACTTTCACTTGCTGACATTCCAGACATCTCGCCACGTAGCCAACTATGTCTACTTTCATCCCCTTCCAGAAGAATGAAGGCTCAATGTCTTCCCTCATCTTCGTGATTCTTGGATGAGCCATGTACACTACTCTATGAGCTTCACATAAAATCAAAATTCTTAATTTGTCATTAGGAGGTACGTAAATTCGGTTATTATACCTCATTAATCTGTTGTTTTCCAATGTATAACCTTCAAAATTTGGTACCGTCATGGTGTCTGGCCTGATATTTTCCTTAACCTCTTTATACCAGTCATCGTCGATCTGTATAGTTAGAATCTTTTCTTGAAGATTCGTTTGAAGAGGTATCACCAAGAATATGCGTGGTCTTCAACTCAACACATCTGCCACTTTGTTCACTATTCCTTTAATGTATGTAATCTCAAAATTGTATTCGCTAAGTAATTCTGACCAACGCCTTTGTCGTGCATTCAAGTCACTCTACGTAAATATTTGCTGCATCCCACACTGATTTGTTTTTAGTTCAAATTTCTGTCCGATCAGATAGTGTCTCCACATTGTCAAGGCATACATAATGGCCAATAACTCCAAATCATGTGTTGCTTAGTTCTCCTCATGCTTTCTTAATTTCCTTGAGATGTAAGTGATCACTCGAACGTCTTGCATCAAGGCTCCACCTAAGCCTTCCTTGGATGCATCTATGCATACAAAGAATTCATTTTCCATGTCAGGGAATTTTAGTATCAGGATTGTCATCAACAACCACTTGAGCCTTTTAATGCTTCCTCACACTTCTCGTTCCATACAAACTTCTTTTTTTTCTTCTGCAATTCCATGATCAAATTTGCTATCTTCGAAAAACCTTCAATGAATCGTCGGTAATATCTTGCTAAAACCATAAAGCTATGTACTTCTAGTACATTTTTCGGCATAGGCCATTCCATAATAGCCTCTACCTTCGCTGGATCCACAACTATTCCTTCATCGGATATAACATGCCCTAATTAATGACTCCTTGATTGGTAAAAAGAACATTTCGACAGTTTCCCGTATAATTTGTTTTCCCATAAACACTGTAGTACCAAGCGTAAATGTTCGTCATGTTCTTTTTTCATTTGAGAATATATCATTATGTCATCAATGAATACATGAAAAAACTTGTCCAAGTATTTGCGAAACACCCCATTCATGAAACTCATGAAAAACCCCAGGGCATTTGTTAGTCCAAACAGTAAAACCGTATACTCATAGTTTCCGAACCTCTTCTTGAATGCGGTCTTAGGAATATATTCCTCTTTAATTCGTAACTGGTGATATACTGATCTCAAGTTGATCTTTGAAAACACCATCGTTCCCTTCATTTGATAAAACAAATCGTTTGTTCTTGGCAACAGATACTGGTTCTTGATCGTCGCCTTTTTCAATTGACGGTAGTCAATACAAAGTCTCGACGACCCATCCTTCTTTCCTATGAAAATAACAGGCACACCCCAAGGTGACATGCTTGAACGTATAATTCCCAGGTCCAACAACTCCCTCAATTGCATTTCAACTCATGTAACTCAAGCGTTGACATCCGATAAGGCGCTCTTGCTATTGGTTCAGTTCCAGGTTTCAAGTCGATTGTAAACTCCAATTCTCTTTCGGGTGACAAACTTGGTAACTCCTCTGGAAACACGTCAGCAAACTCTCGTACGAATGGAAGTTTTTCTAATCCTTCTACCTCGACCCTTTCATTTAGCGCTAAGATTGCATATAACTTACATCCTTTGTACATGATCTTTTGCAACTGTAGGGAAGAAATAAACCTCAAGGACACTCCCTGGTTTCTTCCTACGATCACTCTTCTCATTCCCTCATCATCAATCAAACTCAACCGCTTCGTCTTATAGTTGAGTATCGCATCATGCGATTCCAACCAATACATATTGATCACGACGTGATAATATCCTAATATCATGACGCATAAGTCAGACTTCGTTACAAAATCTGCCAAGTTAATGGGACAGTTTGTAACCCTTCCTCCAACCTTCTATTTGGCACTCGAAGCCACTTCTACATATCTAAACTTGTTCTGTTCAACTACCTTTACCTTAATTATTTTCAACGTTGCACTAGAAATAAATATCTCTGTAGCACCAAGATCTATCAAAATACTAAGATTTTGGTTGGTGATGGTACCTGATGTCTCGAGCATAGTGGACTGGTGCTCGGCCTGGCGGTTATTCAGTGGTGTGTGAATCCTATTGGCCTTGCCCAAATCTCCAACCGTAGTGTGTCCTGTTGATCCGACCACTCTGGTCCTCTCAACTAGATAGTCTTGCCAGTATCGTGGCTCTCCACATGTCCAACATTTGGTCTTTGCTCCAGTGCTCATGGTCCCCGAAGTAGAAGCTGTTGGCCTTCTAGCCTAAGATCCTGGTTTGTTCTATTGAACAGGCCTAAACTACTGCTGCTGTAGGCGACGTTGCTACTAATGAGGTGGTCCTATATAGGGGGTACCCCATTGAGGAACCAGTCATCGTGGTGTTGTGAACGTGGATCCTCTTGACATATCCCAACACCCTGATGTATGTCTGGCTGGTGTTTGATACTGCTGCGTACCCAATGTCATTTTTCTAGTCTATCTTGCAGGAGTCCTGCCCTAAAACCCATTGGTCAGATCTTCCTCAGGTACGAGGGCCTTCTAGATTGCATCGTGCAATGTCTGAGACATTAGGATCCTCACCTCTGCACGAATGCTAAAGTTAAGGATGAACACAAACTTGTTGACCTTTAGCTTCTCGATGTTCAGATGTGGAGCATACCTAAGAAGCTAAATGAATTGGGCCTCATACTCGGGCATCGTGCGACCACCCTGTCGTGAGGCATTGAACTCATTGAGCTGGCTCTCAATGAATTCCTTTGAAAAATACCTCTCTTGAAACCGTTCCTCGAACAATTCCCATGACATGTCTTCGACGACCATGTTCAGTTGAGGTAGGAGCGTCTTCCACCATAGAAGAGCGCTCCCCTTCAGTTGAAATACCTTCATGCAGAATTTCATGTTGGAGGTGTAGTCGTGAAGTGCGAAGCACATTGCCACATTCTCCAACCATGCTTCAGCGGCTGAGCTGTCCATGGCTCCCATGAACTCGAGAAACTTCACCTTCTCAAGTTATCTGTGAATTCTACCACTACGAGCTAGAGCGCGCTGTGAACCCTCATTGGGTATTGGCACCCTGGCCTCATCTCTATCTAGTCGGTTAATCAAGGCCTCTAACATCCTTTGAAAGTAACTTATCAATCCAACCACATCCCCCAAAACAATCTTCTCCTATCCAATGACTTATTCTTCTCCTTGGGGGTTAGACCTCTCAGGCATGGATGGTACTGTAGGCATCGCACCTCCTCCGCTAGCACCGCATCGTCTACCTCTATGAAATCCTCTAACCATGATTACCTACATGGGCACAATTCAATTTTAATTAGAAATAAGTTATTAATCAAGTGTTTAATACAGTGGAAGGCGTAATGATCACAAGTCGCAGGGTTGAACCCGCTCTGATACCACATGTAACGACTCCTCCATTGCGATAAAAAATAACAATGTACAAGGTAATTTTTTTTTTTATTGCGTTGGGAAAAATAAAATCACCACAACATAATTAATTAGCAATGCTATCAACACATCAACCAATTTAATGATGACATGAAGTCAAGCATTAACATAATTGATAACGGCACAAAGTCAATGCATTAACATAATTAGTAACGATACATAATCAACACTTCATCACATTAGATAATGAAACATAATCGACAAGGAACATAATATAGCGACGCAAGATCAACTCATCACATAAGATAACATAAGGACACTGCCTGCCCAACCTATCCTACAAGGTTAGGACCTCCAAGACACATAAGAAACTCTCAAGCCCAGGATTCATCTGATTGAATTTGACCACATAAGGTCTCAGGGCTGGCGACTGTTTTGAGGAACAAGGAGGTGTCTAAATGTCACTAACATAATCAAGACAAGAATCATCTAGATCAATCCATCCATCTTAATTATCAATTATTCAGATGCAATAAATTCTATTATAAACATACATCAATTTAATGGCATGAGAGAATCTATTTATTCAATCAATCATACATTGACTTTAATTTTATGGCACAAGAGTAATCATCAATTTTATTTTCATGGCGCAAGAGTAATCATCAATTTTATATCCATGGCGCAAAAGTAAGCTAATTACATTACCAATTAGGAAACTATAAGGAAGCCAACCATGTGTAAGCATTATTTAACTTCAATATCATATAACAATTGGTTGACACAATCACCATCTATAATGTATTCCTACAATAATCCGACTACAATAATGCATGTCAAATGACTGATGCAAATACCATCTATGACGCATTCCAACAATAGTCTGACTACAATAATGCATACCAAATACTTGACGCAATTACCATCATTAGACAAGGTACGGGAACTAACATCGCGACAATTGTGCTGGTAAAGGACAATAATTGCACTGGTAGTAATTATAACTACAGTACAAATTAAATGTTTTATAATTATTTTATATTTTGGGTTGATATCTTCAATAGGCCCAAGATTCACTTGTTTGCATTGCATGGGCCCACAAATAGGCATAAAAATGAAGAGAGTTTTTAGATTAATAACAATAAGTGACAACATACTATTTTCTTAACATAAAAGAAGGGAAACCCTTTTAATTAGAAATGCTCCAAAATTCGGAAATGGAAGACAATTTTATTTCTTTTATAGAGCATCAGTGAGAAATATATATATCATACAACCATTAATTTCTAAATTCACGAACAATCATTTACACAAACTAGTGATGGTGAAGAACTAGTAAAATGCTTGTGCCAAAGCCTACCTTCAGCTGATGCATAGAGGTTACATAGGTGCATAGAATTTGTGTCGGTGTGTATGACTAAGAAGAAAGAATCTGAAAAGAAAAAAACCTTACCAAAAACTATAAAATCCCAGGGCCCAGTGCCCCCTGGAAGGAGCACTTTTATAGATGAAATTATTAAAAAAGATGAATCTCAAGCCTCAGTTGGACCTCGAAAAGGTTCTACTCGAGTCCCTCAAGAAACAAATTCACCAATTGCAGCTCATGCTGAGGTTCATAGCAGAACTGAAGGAACTGAACAAACTTTCCAAAATATACATACTCCACTTTTCATTCCTTTAGGCGAGGGAAATTCTTGTAATTTGAGAGAGGGAGAAGGGGAGACCAGTGGAATTACTGAGGCAAACCCACAACCATCTGAACCTAGATCTCCTGTGATTTTGGTAGGTGAAGGAACACTTGAAATCCAAGACATAGGTAGCGCAATCAAATCTCCTAAGGGACCAAGTAATCAACCACCCTGAACATAACACCCAAAACAAGAAATCTCTGAAGATTATTGGCACATTTTCGACCAAATGGCACAACAAAATCAGCTGCAACCTCAAACTTCCACTTTGGAATATCCTATAGTTGATCCGGTTACTAACGCCCCAATGAAATCCAATCCAATACAAAATATTCCAACCTTCAATGGATTGATCTCAAAGGACCTTGACGCGTTCTTATTCAAGTTTGATGTCCTGCGTAGAGGCTATGACTATACCTTTGAACCCCATAAACTAAATCTATTTCCTTCCACTTTGAAAGGAGCAACTTTATGATGGTTTATGGGAGTAGGGGGAGGAACTATAAATTCATGGCATGAAATGAAACAAGCCTTCCTTACGAAATATCAAGACTACTGTAGAACCAGGGATTTAAAGGATGAAATCTTTAAAATGATTGCAAAAGAAAATGAAACAGTAGAAGAATATGTTGAAAGGTTTCAATATAACCTATAGAGATCACCTTACGGTACACTACCAGGTGAGGTACTTAAGGCCACTCTAATAAAATGTATGAAGGGTGAATGGGTAGAAACATTGAATTTGATGAGAAAAAGAGATATTTATCAAGAAACATATGATTAGTTTGTCCAATTGTGTATCAGGTGTTCGTGCTGTAGTACACGAACCAGATCGGAATACAAGCCCCCATCACCAAAAGTAGCAACATTACTAGCGGGAGTGTAACCCAAGCAAAGATTGGTAATCTTTTAGAAAATTTTAAAACTGACATTTTGGGTGCTCTGACTATACAATTGGATGTTTTGTAGGTTAAACAGAAACAGGTAGAATTAGAACAATTGTTGGCTATATTTTTCCCATGGTGCAGGAGGAAACATGGTTCAAGGGAGTGTCCCTTGGACATGGTTTGAACCTGCGCCATCTGTGCCAAAGACCATGTGACAAAGATATGTCCATCACTCCCAGGACTAAAAGTTTCCTTTAAAGAAGAAGAAAAGGAAACAAAACTGGTATATTTGATGGCTCAACATCACCAATGGTAGGTTCGCCCCCTAGGTACACTACAAGATCCTTCTTCTTTATTTTCTGGATAGTATAATCAACAACATAATTATGGAAACACATGGAAGGGGCAACCATTTGCTAACCCCACCTGGCAGTCCCAACAATATCCTACTACACCTTGGCCAAATCAACCAGTTGCTAATCCTACTTGGCCTAACTTGAAATACTCTACCCCATTTTGGAAGAATTCAAATAATAACCCCTGTCCTTCACAATGGACTAGCACAACCACCCAAGCCCCCAATTGGACTCAAAAATGGTAGCACCCCATGGGACTGACTAATCAACCCATGGGAATGGATCCTCAAGATCAACCCACTTTATAGGCTCCACTTCAATTGCCCCAAAATCCCTAACCTCAAATGTGCCCTCAATTACCAGCTCAACCCAAATCAAATCCTAATAACAGACCAGTCCAACTTGTGCAAATTGTCGAGAATTTGGAGGGTGGAAAAAACTTTGTAGGGTGCAACGAACTTCGGTTGAGATCAGGGCATATAATTTCTCCTAAGGAAAGTGACATTCATCAATAACAGGAGAATGAGAATGATAGACAACCAACAATAAATCCATCGACTGTGGTCATAATAGAAGAAACAGAACAGGGGGAAAATATAGTCGCGCAACAAAATCCTGATAAAGACATAATTTCTCCTCCCCCGTTTCTCGAGAGGCTAATGATAGAAAAACCATCCATATATCCTAACTTTGATATCGTCGGGGAACTAAAGAATCTATGTGTTAAAATCCCACTCCTACAGGCTTTACAAGACATCCCAATTTATGCGAAAACAATTAAAGAATTATGTGGGAAGAAGCCCGAAAGGAAAACTAAGAATCCATCAACTGTTCACATGGTAGGAACTTTGTCCGATCTTATTCTAGGCAAGCAGGATCCAGTCAAATACATAGACTCAGGGAATCCCATGGTAACGGTTCATATACAGGGTTGTTTTTTTTGAAATACACTAGTGGATTTGGGGGCATCCATCAATATTCTGACCATTGAGACCCGTAATGTCTTGGGTATCACCTCCTTCGAACCTACTTCAACTATGTTAGAATTGGTTGATAGATTGGTGGTTAAACCAATAGGCACATTACAAGATATAACAGTCTCGATCGACTCTTGGGAGTACCCAGCTGATTTCCTACTTATCAACCCAATAAGTAGACTAGATGGACACCCATTAATATTGGGACGACCATGGCTAGCAATGACAGATGCATACATAGGATGTCACATAGGCAACATGATAATTGCTAGAGGAAGTGCTATAAAGAGCCTTATCTTGTATCCTCTAGCTAAACCAAGTCTGCCTGTCATACATCAACAATTGCAACCACCTAGATATCCAGAAGAAAACCTACGATCTCCTCTCACACTAGAAGAATCTATTGGGCTCAAAAACCAACTAGAATATGATGTGATCAACAGCTTCATTAACAACCCAATTGTTATAGGCAACCCAACCTGTCAAATGCTAAAAGTTGTTTTATATAATGAAGCACAGGGAGATCCTTTGGAAGAATTGATGGAGCAACAGATTCCCACTACTGCTGCCCATAACAACATTACAGTTGAAATCGCACCAGAAATATTTCTAAATATTAATGCCAATTTGAATGACCAACAACAACAAAAATTAATCCAAATCCTTGCCAAATACCAATAGGATTTTGCTTGGGAGTATCCCGACATGAAGGGAATTGATCCCCAACTATGTACACATCATATATATATATATATATCAAAAAAGATACCTGACCTATTCGACAACCCCAACGAAGATTAAACCCTCATCTCAGGGACATTGTCAAAGAAGAATTACAAAAATTGTTGGATGTAGATTTCATATATCCTATTTTAGACAGCTAGTGGGTCTCCCCACTAGTAATCATCCCTAAAAATAATGGTAAGTGGTGAATCTGTGTAGACTACAGAGAACTCAATAAAGATACCCATAAAGACCATTTTCCCTTACCTTTTATTGATCAGGTCCTTGATACTTTAGCAGGGAAGCAATTTTTCTTCTTTCTAAATGGATTTAGCAGTTACAATCAGATTCAGATTTCTCCAGAAGACCAGGATAAAACTAAATTTACATGTCCTTGGGGTACCTTCGCATATCAAGTATTTCCCTTTGGATTATTTAATGCTCCAGCTATATTCCAGAGATCTATTTTAAGCATATTTTCTGATTTAATTAATGAAGGACTTGAAGTTTACATGGCCGATTTTACCCCTTATGGCATTGACTTTGATCAAGATTTAAGCAATATAGAGAAGGCACTGGGACGATGCATTGCTACTAGGCTATGTTTGAGTAATGAGAAATTTCATATGATGATGACTGAAGGTGTGGTACTAGGACACTATGTTTCTGTAGATGGAATCAAGGTAGACCCAACAAAAATAGAGGTAATCCTTAAATTGCCTACACCTCGTACACAAACCGAGGTACGCAGTTTCCTTGGATGTGCAGGATATTATCACAGATTCGTAGATTTTTTTTCAAGAATAGCTGCACCTTTACATGCTTTAACTGGTAATGTGGAATTTCAGTGGTCTGATAAGTGTGATGTTGCATTTGTAAGGCTTAAAAGGTTAGTTTCAACAACACCAGTGCTGAGAGGACCAAACTGGAAATTAACATTTAACATCTCTTCAGACGCATCGGATATCGTTATAGGCACTGTCCTTGGACAAGAAGAAGACAAGAAACCTTATGCTATTTATTTTATTAGCAAAAATATTACTCCTCTCGAATTAAATTACACAGTAACAGAAAAAGAATTTTTAGCCGTTATACATGATATTAATAAATTTCAACACTATATAACAGGCTATCCAATGGTTTTGTATATTGATCACTCTGCTATTAAATATTTATCCAAACAACCAATTACTAATGGTCAGGTTACTTGGTGGTTGTTGTTGTTGTTGTAGGAATTCAACATCACCATTAAGGATCGGCCGAGAAGAGAGAATATTGTTGTAGATTTCTTGTCTCGTGTACCCAAAACACATAACTCTTTGACAGTCGAAGACCAATTTCTAGACGAACACTTGTTCGTTGTGACTATTAAGACGCCTTGGTACGCTGATGTGGCGAATTATATGGCAATTGGGAAATTGCCAATAGAATTTTCATCAAGAGAAAGGAAATTAATTGTTCAGCGCAGTGCATGGTTCACTTGGATTGGTGGATATATTTTCCACATAGGGTCTGATATTCAGATACAAAGATGTATCATAGATGATGAAATCCACGATGTCTTGAAGGGGTGTCACGATGAGCCCTGTGGTGGAAATTTTTCAGACCACAGAAATGGGCATAAGGTTTTACAGATGGGATATTATTGGGTAATATTGGCCCTCAAAATTCAAATATGCAAAGAAGTATGTCTAGGCCTGTGATAGCTGTAAGAGGATGGGCTAACTAGGCTAAGCTAATGAAATGCCCCTACATCCACAAGTGGTGATGGAACCTTTTGAGAGATGGGCACTAGATTTTGTTGGTCCCTTTAACCCAAAATCAAACCCAAAAGATTATATATTAGTTGCAATAGACTATATGACCAAGTGGGTAGAAGCAGTGGCCTTGCTAAACGAAACTGAGGAAGCAGTCATTAAATTTCTCTTTGAACTATTTGTACGCTATGGGTTACCCAGGGAAGTAATCACGGATGGAGGGTCACAATTTACAACACATAAAATCTCGGCCACTCTGCGCAATTATCACATTAAACATAGGGTTACTTTCCCATACCACCCACAGGAAAAAGGACAAGTGGAAAGTACCAATAAAGTCTTGGAGGAAATCTTGACAAAAAATAGTCTCGACAAACCGTCAAAATTGGGCAGTCGAGCTTCCAAATGTCTTATGGGCCTATCACAAAACATGGCGTAACACTACTGGCTACTCTCCTTATCACGTAGTCTTTGGAAAAGAGCCTATATTTCCAATTGAATTTGAGATCAAGATTCTAAGAATGGCCCAAAAAATTGGACTGGATCTTACAAAAGCACACATGCAACGCTTACAATAGCTCAATGAGTTAGATGAAGCACGCTTGTTTTCCCTTTAACGCACAAATGTTATTCAACAACAAAGAGCTAGCTGGCACAACAAGCATATCAAGAAGAAATCCTTCCAGAAAGGTGAATGGGTGCTTCTCTATGATTCCAGATTTTAGGATTTTCCTAGGAAATTGTAGACAAGGCGGCTGGGATCGTACGAAATCAAGGAAGTCCATGATAATGGCACTGCCACTTTAGTTACCATCGATGGGTCTGGTTCTCCTTTTATGGTAAATGGACATCGAATATGACTCTACCATAAACCACTTCCAAAAGAATCCTTTTTCCAAGAAGAAAGTAATGATCCTATTGTTCAGATTTTGGCTGGCTAGGAAGGTAACCTAGCAACTTCAACTCCATGAAATTGTTTTTTTTTTTTCAGCACTATACATATTGTATATATTTTTCTTTGAAGATTTGATTGAGCTTTTTTAAGTTTTTTACTTTCTAGGGAAGACACTATAAAGAGCCTTGGAGCACACAAATTAGAAAGGATGTAAAATATTACTGTAACGAAACATAATTAGCACTCTTTTCTGTTCCTCATTTAAAGTCCAAATTTCTCTTGTTTCACTATTCCATCGAATATAGATCTTGTTTTGATAACATGAGATAAATATGCCATGTTTTGCAGCAGACGTCAGATACTGCACTCAAAATATGCGTGACTGTGGCTGTAGTAAATAAAAATGAATGCATGACACCGTAAACCATCCAATATATTGCATTCCTCTGATCATTGCATAAACCTACCCATAAAATTAAATGAATTTAGTTGATGACTAATCAATCCTAGATTCGCTAAAACAAAAATTTATGTGGGAGGTATCCAATTACTTAATTATATGGTTAAATTTAAACATCATCGTCATATTCTTCGAACGTAACAACTGTCATTCCCTTTGTTGCGATTGTTGTTCCCTTTGTGGGCAGTGTCGTTCATTCGAACGTAAAAGCTGTTGTTCCCTTTGTTACAATTGCTGTTCTCTTTGTGGGTAGTGTCGTTCATTTGAACGTAACAACTGTCATTTCCTTTGTTGCGATTATTGTTCCCTTTGTGGGAAGTGTTGTTCATTCGAACATAAAAACTGTTGTTCCCTTTGTTGCGATTGTTGTTCCCTTTTCGGGTAGCGCTGTTCATTAGAAAGAAACAACTGTTGTTCCTTTTGCGGTCATTTCTATTGTTGTTCCCTTCCCTTGAAAGTAACAATTTTTGTTTTCACCAACAACACGTGCTATTTTTATGACTACTCCTGATATGTTTAGCCACTTATTTGGGTATGAACTTCACTAACTAATTTTCAACAGCATCACTTCTAATCATCACGGTAATGATTTGCCATTTTATTTTTGAGGAATATCTAGCATACCTTATCAAATTGTTTATGGATTGATTTTTTTGAATTATCTTAATATTGTTCATAATCCTTAACCACCGTAATTCGTTTCTTTCCCTTATATATATACATATACTTGAATGATAAATTTCATTCACATCATAATAAGGAGTCTAAGGCACATTTTTACTTGGAATTATTACACTTCTTACGCCATCCCACACTCTTAAGGAGTAGATGAGCATCCCTTAATAAATCCTAAAAAAAGAAGAAAAAAAAGAAAAAGAAAAAAGAAATAAAATAATAATAAAACAAATAAATATAAATAAAGAAAATAACCTTCTCCCAAAAAGGATAGGGTTCTCATCATGAGCCAACCTACCACTATCATAATATATTAACATAAGATACATTCCCACTATGGCTACCACACTAGGGAAATGGCCTTTGGCATTTAAGGTCAAAGGACAAGAGGTCTCATCACGAGCCGACTTGTTCACTTTGTTACTATCTAGTGAGTGGCATTGTTTTTATTTGGCTACCAAACCAGGATAGTGGCCTTTTTGGGAGAAGACTATTCAAACTATTTATTGAGGATACTAACTCATCTATGGGTTAAATGGAAACGCTGTCGAGGCTATGGACACTTGATGGCAGCAGTGGCTCTGCCTGTGGTATTGAAATTTATCTTAAAACACTAAGCTTTTTTGTGCTCATCGACTTCCTTTCTTAAAAAAAGAGGCTATCATTTCTGCTATATTCAACACAAGGGAAAGTAACAAAATTATGACATGTGGAATATTTATAAAACGTGAACATATTAAGACTACTCAGAATATTCTTTTTTAACATATTGAATATTGGTATTTGAACTTGTACTTTCCACAAAAGGTGTGATTATCGTTCATGATTAACATTAAGTTGCTTTGAAAGTTATTAACAGTCGTTCTCTCAGTGGTGGTAGCGTAATAATTATCCCTCACTTGACTGATCGTCATCATTACATTCACACATATCGTTAGTCGAGGTTGACCTTTTCACTCATGGGGGGGTGGACGTTCTACACGATTACCGATAAGCCATAATGATTATAGATAATGGGAAATTACGTATTTCTATATACCATTGTTGTTCTGTAATTTTAACCATTTCTAGTAACTTTCTTTCACAGGCTGGTCTAACTAGTTTTACAAGTGGGAACAATAGTCACGCTAACTTGTTTACAAAAGATATGGGTAGCCAAAGAATTCGCCGTGAGCCTACATTGTTGCAAGTAATTGATCAATCTAGGGAAATTATACACCATTTAGGGTGGAAATATTACTTTAACAGACTGCAGGGATTTGATATAAATGTTGCGCTAACATTCTTCCAAAATCTTCAAGGGGACTCTCAGTAATTCAGGGTATATAAATAATAATTACTGATGCTATCATAGCTGAAGTAACATGCCTTCCAAATGAAGGAACATAGTGGACTGGTAAAAACACAACACTCAAGGAAGCCGTGGAGTCCTTTGTAGAACTAGGGGAGGAATTCGACAAGAAAGGAAAAGTCCTCAACCCCACTGCTCTTAGTGAACCTTGGAGGGAGCTAGCAGGTGTGGTGCAGAGATATATCACATGCGATGGATGATATGACATGGTGAGACCTCAACACCTCAAGCTACTGGAAGTTTTAAAACAACGATTAGTGTTAAATATACCATTCTTTTTGAATAACATGCTTCATGAAGTTGCTGGAAGAACCCAAAAATCCAAAGACCTTGCTAATGTAATCAGTCATCACGGGTTAGTAAAATTGATAATAGATAGGTCTTTAAATCATACACAAATAACGCGGGGGGAGTTAATTGAGCTCAACATACCCTTGCAAATTGAGCAACCAGAAGTCCACCATGAAATTCCTCCACAAGGATTTGAGGCAACCCAACCAGAGGGAGATAATGCCCAAATACAAGCCCCCCAACCTGAAATATAAACAAACCTTATTCAATTGGTAGAAACCTAGAGAATGCAGGCATGAACATCAAAGAGGAAAAGACAGAGAACAATTTTTGTTCCTGAAACCTCCTCTGTAAAAAGAAGAAAGGATAAAGAGACAACACAACCTGAAAGCACTCAGGAAACTATAAAAATAGAAGATCCATCACATGAAAGCCTTGTAGGACAACAAGATGATTTCTTCGAAATTTATGAAGAGGAGATGGCTCAAGTTTTAGGAAAATTTGGGATATCACTTACTGAAGATACAGACAGGACGAAAGAACCCCAATCTCCAACTTCTCCTCCTTCAAACCCTATCTTTGATCTTCCTGATATGGAGATGTCATCTCTTGAAGGAGAAGAACAACTAGAACCTCAGTTCAATGAGAACATTACTTTAGAGAAACCAAATCTCCTAGAAGATACAAGGAATCAATTACCAATTGATCAAGGTGGGGAATACCTTGAAATTCCCCTTGGATAGAAAGAAACAACAGAAAAAGGCAATAACAGAATCATAAAAATGGAACATGAAAACAAGACATTGAGGAAGAGGGTCAAGAAAATAAAGGTATTAAAACAAAAAGTTGGCAGATTGAAAGAAACAATTAGACAACTTAATAAGAAGCTGGAACAAGCTAACAAATCCCATAAGAAGAATAAATCTAAGAGGGCTAGAGTACAGGGAAGAAATCCACTTCCCAGAAGAGAAATTCACATTAATTCTGTAGAAACACAAAAAAAATTTCATGCTCCTTTGGAATCAGTTGAAATAGAAACTCAAACAATTGTTCCAGCAACAGTAGAAACAACTGTTCAGACTAAAGAAGTATTTCATTCCCCTAAACATTATGCCACTATTATAAGGTTGAAAGCAGAACTAGAACAATCCCAACAAACCCTAACCCAATGCCGAAATGAAATGGTGACAATGACAGAACATTAGAAAGTTGTCAGACAACTCTGAGGCATGTCAACAACTGAGAATGAAACCTTTGTTGTGTTGGATTACTGAGAGGGGGGGTGAATCAGTAATAGCGTAATTATAATCCTTTTTCTTCGAATGTTATATCAATGTAGAATTATTATCCAATAATGAGTAGTAATAAATAAAAAATCACAGACATACACAGTACACTAATGTTTTACGTGGAAACCCAAATTGGGAGAAAACCATGGAATGTAGTAATAAATAAACAATCACAAACATACACAGTACACCAGTTTTTTACGTGGAAACCCAAATCAGGAGAAAACCATGGAATGCTTTTTCTTATATG
>CBVK0100543442.1:0-17626 GCA_900067695.1 Picea abies | reverse complement strand
TGCCTTCCAAAATGTGGAATCTTCATCACATTCAAGATGGTGGACTACGCGAGGTTCATAGTCAATGGTTGGGGGATTATTTTCGAGTTCTTCCCTTCATCCTAGTTAATTATTTGTGAGGAGTGAGCATAATATGGTTCTTACGGTCCCCTAGGTTGAAGTCCCTGAATTTTAATGTCACGATCTTATCCTGCTGTGTTCTAACTACACGTATCCCCTTCGGGAGGTACGCAGTAACCAAGGTGTAATCGAAGTCTTTGTGGACACTGTCATGACTCACTGCATCGGCAAGAGGTGGAATGTACTCGGGTAGGATAGTCGGGATTAACTTCACATTCGCCAAGTCATATCGATGCTTGGTTCTTTTCTCGGTTGCATCTTGGGATGGTCAGGATCCGTGAGCAGTCAACGAAGAGGCTTGCACTCCTCTTGTCGATGAAGCTTGAGCTCCGATGGAAATCACCTTCTCAGCCATAAGGTTGATTAGAACTTCTTCGACGACTTTATCTGTAGCACTGATCTCATCTAACATGCATTCTTAGATTGTATAACTCAGGTGGATGATGCAATAGAACATGGGTCGAAATCTTAGTAGCACGGTAACAATGAGTTCTCTTGTTGGCTCAGATACAATTCATGAAAGTGTTCTTGGTGCAACAGTCGATCGACTAAGTAGACAACGAGGTAACAAATCTCTCCAATGGGTGAGAAGCCTTCATCAATGTATTTCTTTCTATTACAACGTGGTCCCAACGGTCTGATGGTGAGCTTTCTGGTCATAATTGTTGTTCTAACCGTTCAGGAGCATTAGTCTAATGATTATAATGCTTCTAACGGTCATATCGCTCCACCATGGAGAAGTTCCATGTTGCATTGTTCTGATATCCCAAAAAAGTTCCAGTTTTTCAAACCTTCCTTCTTCGAAGTCCCCTCTAGAACCTCCTAAAACTTTTCCAGCTTTACTCTCTTCTTATTGATATTTCTAGCCTTCTTCCCTATGATCTTCGTCTCGATATTCCTCTTTCCATTCTTATTCTTATCTCCTCTTGGAATAGTAACTTCCTGTTGTTGATGGTCTTTACTAGGGTTCAAGGGCAATACTTCTTCTCTATCTGCGGTAGGTGCTCTACTCTCTTGTCCAGACAGGTGTTTCAAGTCTTCCTGTGTTCTTTCAGCTTCGACATCCAGATCTCTGGTCCTCAGTAGCTTCCACTATTTTTCTTGTTCTTTCAATAAGTGTGATATTTTCCTAGCCATGAAGTCTCTTAGGTCTTGCTTTTTTTGTTCTAGAGCTCCCTCTTATTTTCTTCGAGCCTGATCTTTCTCAATCCTAGTTTTTCCTAGTAACATAGCAAATGGGGTGCTACTCTCAATAAATTTAATGACCTCAAAATCTTCCTCTGTCGAAGTTCCATGAGCACTCATAGATGTTTGGGTAAGTCTTCCAGATAGGGTTATCAGGTTTCCTCTAAATAATCCTATTCCTCCCAATGAAGGAAGCATAGTAGGCTTTCCTAAAATTTCCCAAGTTCTTTCTGTCATGATATTCACTTGTGTTTCCTCATCCAGAACACAATCAATGTCAAAGTCTCCTATTCTTATTTCTATGCACTCTTTTTCTTTGAATATCTCTGATAGGTTAATATTACTGTGATCATTCATGGGTTTTGCTATGGTCTTAGTTTCTTGACCATCTTCGGGGTTTTCTTGTCTCATATTCATTTTTTCAATCTTTGCAATCATTCTAGGGAAATCCAAAACTTCATGATCCATAGCTTTACAACAAAGACAACTAGGTATTCTACCAGGGAATTCCTTAGCAATATGTCCCGGTCTTATGCAACTGTAACAAAGAGTTAATCCTCTCTTTCTCTTCAATGATCCCCAACCTTTCCTGTACTGCGCACTAGGATCATAGTAGCTAACCCGCCAAAAAGTATTTCTAGGATCCTGCATCCATTTGTTAGTCCAAACATTCTTTTTGTGCATTGATCCATAGCTTTACAACAAAGACAACTAGGTATTCTACCAGGGAATTCCTTAGCAATATGTCCCGGTCTTATGCAACTGTAACAAAGAGTTAATCCTCTCTTTCTCTTCAATGATCCCCAACCTTTCCTGTACTGCGCACTAGGATCATAGTAGCTAACCCGCCAAAAAGTATTTCTAGGATCCTGCATCCATTTGTTAGTCCAAACATTCTTTTTGTGCATAGGAATAACATATATTTCATTATTTCTATCAGATCTACTCATATCAAACCTTCTTTCTTCTAGTCGTGCCCTAGTTTTCAAGCTAGGACAAAATTTATCAAACATACCTAGATCCATACTTTCGAAAAAAAAAAATTCACTTATCTTACCTTTATCAGAGCACAAAGCTCCAAGATCTTACCTCTTTTCTTCGAATCAAACTTCTCTTCTTATCACAAAGCTTCACAATCCAAGTAGAATACTGCACACTAAGACAACAGATCTACGCACGAAGCTTTCTCTTTTCTTCAATTCCCAGCAATCATAGTTTCAGGTCCCAGCAATGGAACCATTTGTTGGCACAGGGGAAGACTTGGGGTTCAATGCTACAACAACGCACCAACAAAACTCTAACTACTATCCCTTTCGGCAACACCTGTGAAGCAGATGAAGTCTCACCCGAGGTAGAGGCAGGGGTGGTTGTAGGACTCAGATTTATGCAACCTTAGTTGGGACATAGATCTATGATTACAACGTTTTAACAGAGCACTCAGAAGTTACAGTTCATTAGTATTTGGCCTTTATTCATAGCGCAGATAAACCCTAATTACAAATTAGCGCAGTATTCACCTAGATCTAATATATCCAAGCACTTAGCATATAAAGATAGATATGATCTATAATTCATCCACATAAACAAAGTAATAAGCATTCCTGGATCTAGCTAACATACATAAAACACTAAGCATAAATCATATCAACAATATCACAACATAAGGCACAAAGCAACCATAACACAGGATATACGTGGTTCACCCCCAACCTGGGGCTATGTCCACCAACTCTTCTTCTCTTTATTGTCTTATGTCAATCTTCTACATGTACAGAGCCTCAAAATCCTACTCTGCATAGGACAGGAGATCTGTGCGCACTTCGCTAGATCCTCCTTCCCTGAGCTAGGTCACAACACAAAGCTTTTACATAGTCTCTTACAGTCACTTGCACTTAGCTCTGCAAGTTCTTGACATAGCATGCACGAAGCATTTACAATTTTCACTTAGCACTTAGTAACATATCAAGCCTCTCTCTTATTACATCACCTATACTTCTATGTATACATCACAAAAAGGGCCTAATCATGGTTAAAACCCATGGGTAAACATCCCCATACCCGTTACATAAGCCCAAAACCCAAAAATCCCTAAAAAGGGGCTAAGATCCCACTATCTCCACTTCGACTTGTGCTTTACCTTCAACAGCTTGTCGAAGTCCCAAAATAGGTCAAAAATGACCCAGGATCCTTAAGAATTAGTCAAGGGACAACAAGGTTCCAACTGATCCAGTCATGCGATCTTCTGTGACTACATTGCTTTTTTCTCTGCCTGTAGGTTCTTCATTTCTGCGACAGTCTTGATCTTCTCTAGCAGTGACATTGTCCTCTATCACTATTTGACATCTGCCATTGTTGCATGCAACTTATCCTCCTACCCTTGCAGCTCTTGTAAGGTCCCATCCTCTAATAACTGTGTCCAAAATTGGGCGCTCTTCTACAACAGTCCTGTCACTCTATGTATGTTCTGCGTGATGTTCTCTGCAGAAATTGTCACGTCTTTCTCTCTTTATGCTCTGAATTCTGGAGGAGTGATAGGTACTGCGCGCTCCTCTATTTCCTTGATCTATTCTTTGTATTGTTGTAGAGTCTGTGCTATCTTTCTTATCTTCTCTTCCGAAGACGCCCCGTCTGATTCTGTGTTGACTGAGATGGCTTGAAATATTGTGTGTATCTAGTTCTCCATCTCATCCACCTTTTGCTGCGCCATATTTTTCTACTTCCCTTCTTGGTTGATTACTTATTTTAGTATTATGTTATCCTCCTTCCCTATCTATAGATTTATCGTGTCAGACCTTGCTCTAGACTGAATCTCCTGTGTGAAACTAACTTGTAACTTATGCAATGCCTTTGTTGGAATCTTAGGTAACGCCAAGTCCAATGTCTTGATGTCCTTCGAGGTCTTCTATTTTTTTTCCTCATTGATGAACAAAATCTCTGGTGTTACCCTGTGTCGTGATTTGTACTGTCTCTTCGACAGGTGTTCCTTCTCTAACTAGTGTCAGTTTCTCCTTCTGTTGTTGCTCTGCCCTAATCCTCAACTACTCCAACGTAGTTTTAACCTCTTGTACTTGCTCTAGAATTGAAGCTCAGTGATTCTCATCCTTTTCCCACACCTATGATAGTCGATCTTCCACGTTTGTGGCTATCATCTCCACATCATCTACTGCCAGTGATGTTTCCATTGGTTTTCTATGGGCCTTTGCCTTCTTCCTGGAGCCACTTGCTTTCTCCACTGTTCTCTTCCTCTAGGCATCTAATGGCTTATATGTCTTTGGAATCTATGTATCCATGCCTGTATCCTTCCCAACTTCTTCTTCCATGGTTGTTTCTTGTGCCTCTGTCTGCACTTCTTCTACACGCACCTGTTCCGTCACTCCTTTTGGTGCCTGCTTTATGCACGGTGGTCCTTGTGTAGAGCCATGTTGTGATTTATTCCTTGACCTTATTTTCTTATGTATGGGACTACTTTCCCCTTATTGGCCCTATGTGACCTTCTTCATTCTTCCTGTGCCTTTTGTTCTTGTCTGTTGTGTAGGGACTATTTCTTTCTGCATCCCAGTTTGTCCTCATGGCACTGCCTTTGGGATCATTGGCACTTTCCACTCTTCAGACCACTCCAGAACCTCCATCTGGATATCCTGCATTGTCACACGGTATTTCAGATACAACCACTCCTTGGATGGATCCCTCTTCACCTGTAGCCACATACTATGGCGTGATGCCTGGAAATTAGCTATCTGTCCAAACTCTTGGACAGTTTAGGGAGAAATCCTCCAGGTGTCTCCCAAACTATTCTGTATCTCTGTTCAGTACAGCATGAATACATCATTGTTGATTTTATTTTCCTTGGGATCTATTGTGCTTCAAAGGGACATGTAGTGCGTTGTGACACACTTTTCTATCCTTGGAAGGAACAGACTATATGTGGGTTCTTGCCATCCCACCAATGCAATGAGGATGAGTAACCATGAGTATTGGAACTCAGAGCCCCAATCTTGTGTGTCCTTGCAATCTTCTAGAAAAGAATTTAGTAAATAAGGGGCCTAGCTCATCGATCTCTCCTTCGCACATTGCGCTGCAACTGCTACCACTCTCATTGGTACCTCCTCTTTTCTACATTTGCGCATTAATTTGCAACCTGACAGCCTTGTTGCAAATCGCGTCGCAGGATCATTGATGTCACTAATCCTGATTCCCTTGTTGCCTCTCTTTGCACCATACTTCACCTTTATTTCATCCAAGATATATTTTTCCTTCGTTTTATCCTCTAAATACTGCTCTGGTTTCTCCCCATCCGTGGGTAGCCCTGTGATTGCTGCAATTAATTCAACATTGATAGGTATTGTCCTATCCATCCAAATAATCCCTCCATGCACCCTCTCTAGGAGTGGCTTTACACATCCATTGATGTGTTTACCATGCCCAAAATGCGGTATATCAAGTAAGTTCATAATCCCTGTGTTGTAGAGCCCGAGAATTCATTGCGCAGGCTCCAACAGTGGCACGTCTGATAGACCTTCTCCCCTGCTCTCCAAGTAGCTCTATGGAACCAAGTCTAGGAATTTTACTACGTCTACCACTTCATGGTTGGAATATCTAATGGCATCTACTCCTCCCACCATTTCGTCATCGACCTTCACCTCCTTGGGGATTTTTGGCATTAGAATTTCCAATTCCGCTTGTGTGCATTGTATGCCTTGCACACTGCTCTCTGCTTGCACCTTCTTTTTCCCTTATGGGGATGATACCCAAACCTCTGGTATGGCCTATTTCTCCATTTCATGCTCTATTTCTATCTCTAGGATTTGTTGTGTGGACTCCGTGGCCTGTTCACCCTGTTGTGGCCCTTTTCCCCTAAACACGTCAAATTCTGTCCTTTCTGCATTCTCCTCTGGATGCCCGACCTCCTGTGATGGAATGTGTTCCTCCTTCACATGCATGGTAGTTGGCCCATACTCTGGAGTGTGAATTTATTCCACATCCACAACTGTGGGCATCTCCTTTGTTCATGTTTGTGTCACCCGAGCGCTACTTCACATGTTTCGGTCGACCCTGCTCGACGCTCCAATGCATGGCAGTGACATTCTACTGAATTTTGGACTGCTAACGACAGATCTCCACTCATGATTCTATATTCTCACTTTCTCACGCTCCAAGTCTCTCTCTTCATTCTTCTCCTTAACGAAAAATCACAAACGACCACATTTCCCCCCTTTCTGGCTTTCGTATCGGGACGGTGAAATGACAGTTGTTTCGCACTGACAATTTTCACTTTTTCTCTTTTTCCTGTGCGCTCCACTTTTTTGTGTTTTTCACCTCTTTTCCTACGCACAATGTCTGTCACCTATTTTCCTGCACACAGTGTCTGTCACCTATTTTCCTGCGCGCAGTGTCTTCCACACTGGTTTTTCTGCGATGCACTGTTAATACTAACAAGTCTATTACATCAAAGGAAAACCTCTAATATTCTTCTATCTTTTTGTCTTTTTGTTATATTTCTTATTTTTATGGATTTTTGTCTTTTTCTTCTAATATCTACTATATAAAATATATACAATCATACCTCATTTTTTTTCTTTTACCTCAGGTTGTTAGGTCGACTGTCTTGATACAGTTTCAGTCGACTTCCATTCACCACTCCTTTGAGATTCTTCCCTGCAAGATATTTCGGTTTCACATCACCTCCACCTATGATATCCTCTACTTGATAAGGCCCTAAACAATGCATATTAAACTTCCAAGGGTGTTGTAAATACCTGTTGTCATAGAGGAGAACTAGATCTCCTTCTTTAAATCTTTTCTTCTTTATGTTCCTATAATGCCAAGATTTTTCCTTTGCTTTCTGTACTTCCTGGTGGAAGCTTGCTAAAATTATGTCTTCTTCCATCTCCATCAACTAATCCAATCTTTCTTGTGCAACACCTTCTTCTGTCATGTTGGTGATCGTTGCAATGCGTAAACTAGGTACTAAATAATCCAATGGGACCACTACCTTTTTCCCATACACTAGTCTGAATGGTGTATGTCCTATAAGCTTCTTGCATGTAGTCCTATAAGCCCATAATACTGTTGATAACTTCAAGTCCCAATCATTCCTATTGACATTGCAAATCTGTGTCAATTCATTCTCAAGAATCTTATTAAACACTTCCACTGTACCATTTTCCTGGGGATGGTAAGGTGTGCTCTTCTGATGATGTATCTCAAATTCTTCTGTTATAGCTCTGATTGTATTGTTAATAAAATGAGTTCCCATTGGTGTTGCTACTGGTACTTCCACTTGTACCCTCCCTTACATTCTGATCTCCTAGGTTCCCCTGACTATAGTTCACTGGTTTTCTAAACAAATGTTTCTTTGTTGATGTGTTAGTCGTACATGGGGTTGTAGGTTCTACTATGATTTGGATCTGGACAGGGGTTTTTTCTTCCTCATTTGATCCCACTCCTCTAGTATTTCTTTCATATGTGGAGTGCGATATTTATTCAATGTTCTCCATAACAAGGAGATCCTATACATCTTCTTCATCACTCTCTAAGCCTTCCCTCTTGGCTACTGCTATTTTATTCTTGTTAAGCTTGTATTGGTAGGGTCTGCCACTGCGCATCATTCCTGCCTTCTACATAATTTCCTGGATCTCCTCTTGATCCATCATAATGGGATATTTACTGCTCTCTTCTCTATCTCTTTCCCCCTCCATCACTGCTCTCTTCTCTATCTCTTTCCCCCTCCATCTCATACCTTCCTCAGTTTTCTCCTAACTCCCCCATGCACACAAGGTAGTTTAGTTGTCTGATTCCATGGTTAATACCCCTTTATCATGCAATAATCTCTTGATTGAAGTGTACAATGACCTGATGTACCTTCCCCTTGGACCCTTAAGAAAATATTACTCTGCTACACTGTAATATTTCAATGTATCTACTACAAACTCAGTGATATACCCCACTACAATGTTGTCTAGCCAGAAATCGACTGCCCACGTGAATTTGTTATTCACCCTTTTTAACCGCGCGACACTTTCTTCTGTCCACTCTATTGATCTAACCCTATTTTTCGGATGGGTATATTTTAACCGTGTTATCCAATCCTGTAGTAGCGTGGGAAACTCATTAAATAAACTCTCGTGTATTTCACTGAATACGTATCTCTCCAAATATTGTCTTGGTTTAAACCTAGTGCTTCTATTATCTTTGTGGGAAAAATCTAGTTCCTGAACTTCTAGCCATCTTTCAATTTATTATTTCATGGGATTCCAACCTACAAACATTCCCTTTCTTAATCCCTCGTTCTGTACTACATGATATATCCCTCCCGATCTAATATTTTGAGTTATGACCAACAACGGAACCATTGTTGGGTTTACTTTGGGCTGACCCAGGTTCTCACTTTAATACTACCAACAAACCCTTCTACCATCGGCCCTTCTAGATACCAGAAGGCAACATAGCACACAAGGTGCATTATGCAGTCTCACCCGAGATGGCTTCTATGGGTGGTCATAGGAATCAGATGTCTGCAACCCTGGGATGGGATGTGTATCTCTCCGAGGCATCTAACCTACTTATTATCAACCTCCAAACCCTCGTTAGATTTTACTCCAAACCACTATCACCAATGTTCGGATAGGGATTCATTAACCATTATAACCACATATGTTCCATGACAAGCATTTATCTAATGTAACACTAGATTATGATCTAAGCTAAAGCATTCATTTATATAGTGTCGTTCTGCATATTCCCTTAAATTACGCCTAATGTGTAGTGTTTAATCCTTTATCATATAACATATTCATCATAAAAACTCATTCAAGTAAATGCAAACTTAACACACTGCATACAGTCACATAAAACATAGATATATTGTGGTTCACCCCCTCCTTGGGACTACGTCCACAAAGATTTGTTGCTTTGGCTCTTTATTCATCTTTCATGCAAAAATGTAGTGTTGCACACTGTACATTCCTTCCATCATTACATCTAATCTCCATAGATCGCCATAGTTCTCACTCACACTAAAAACCTTAAAAAACTGATAGTTGAACCAACTACAGAGTGTTGATTGCTCTCCCTTATCCCCTTTCTACAGTCCTAATACATTCTATTTCTCCAAAAATGAGACAAAGCCCTTACAAAAACCCTAACCCTAAAAGGATTAGGTTTTTCCACTTCTTCCTTGACTTCGTCTTGGCTAGTCCTCGATCCAACTGTTGCTCCAAGTCTTCGCTTGTCCACTTTTCAATAGCTCCATAATAGTTTGTCCACTTTCTAACAGCTTTTATCGACGCGGGTTTTCCCTTATTTCTGGTGTTGTTTTTCCTCTTTTTTCGGCATGTTGCCATGTTTCCCGACGCTGCTCTAATCCCTTCAAAAATTCTTTTCTTTTACCCAAAATTGACCTATGCCAACAGTTCTTGACACCTAGAATTTTTACTTTGGAATTCATAAGACAAAGGTTTAGTTTTGATTATGATCATTTTGTCTCAAGGAATTATAAAGCAAGATTTAAATTAAAAAAGGATGTAGACTTTTATTTTCAACACCGGAACAACTTTGCAAGAGGCAGAAAAGATACTTCAAGACAAGGGATTCCATCAAGGTGAGATATGGATATATGATCCTCATTCTATCATCTCATAAAAAAAAATGGAAATGGATTAAATTTTTATTAGCATCAACAAAAGTCATAGTTAGAGTTGATGGCTAACCAAGACAGTTGGGAGGATGTGCAGAGAATTTTGCAGGTCCAGGAAAAAGATCCAGATCAGCCATCAAAGTCACTAGTAACAGAGACTCCTCAACAATTTGAGAAAACATACAAAAGGAAGGGTGTAAGATTAGATCAGAAAATATCAAAGACTGAGGAAGAGAAAGCAACTAAAAGGCAGAAAATGGAAGAACGAGAGGAGAATAAAGATCAAAGATCACAAGATGACTCAGAACCATTAATAAAAGAACTTGCAGTGGTTATAGAGGTTTCATCATCAACAAATCCTCAAATCTCATAAAGTCAAGGTGGAAAGGAATCATTGGATTCATATCAACCAAAGAAAGTAGACCATGTTCATCAATTTATGACAATAAAGAAGCAGGGTGTAAAGATTAAACAAAATATTCTCCCAAAAATCTTTGACTAGAGGGCATCTCAAACAATATTATTGTTTTCTATGGATTACAAAAAGGGTAAATTAAATATAGTAGTGTGAGAATCAAAAGATCAACATAAGGTCACCAATATCTCCATTCATCTAAATTCAATTCATCCAGTTGATAAAATGGACTTGCACAAACAGATTAGATAAATGTTGAACAAATATGTGATTATAGCTTCCTGTGGGATAAAGAAGATACAAACTATAAATGAGAAGATCAGGAATCATCTAAAGAAAGAGAAGCTAGCCAACAGGACTAAGAAGATGAGAGTGGAAGAGATTGAACAATGGGTAATTGATCTGGGAGAAAATCCACAAGATGCAACATCAATACAAGCTCTTATAAAGACAAAAGACACAGGAATCCAGGCATTGAAGAAAAATTTCAACATTCTTGTATTTGACCATGTTCATACTATATAGTTACAGGTAATAAAGAAAGAAAAGGATCAACTGGTCAAACAAATGGTACAAATGAGGGATTAGATGGAAATGTATGAGAAACAAATTGAAGTCCTCAAGAAAGGATCTTCTTCTTCATAGTTTAAAAAGTCAGTAGACTGATCCAGGTGGATATCAGTGGCTATCCACCTATTCTAAATGGATCAAAACCATTTTCTGGCGACTTACTATTTTTAGCAATTTTTCGGTTCGTCAACTTTTGGGGCCATTTTGAGGGCCTAAAAAACGTTTTTTCATGATCGAGCACCTAAATGGTAGCCAAAGGCTCTGATTGAGCCCCCAAAATAAATCTCCTCATTGATACCTTTCCAACAAGCTATCGTGCACCCCAAAGAAATATCTCATGCCAAAGTTATGCCCCCGGGAAGTTGATACACCAAACTACCCAAAAAGGGGTCCACAAAACTCTTGGCTTTTCATTGTTCGGGGTTAGGGTTTTTGGATTTTTTCTATGTTAAAAATGCCTTTGGAGCCTCATTGTAATAATCATCTTCTTTCAAATGTGATTAGTCGTCACATCTCTTCTCAGATATAAGCTACCACCATTCTAGCGAGTCTTTCACTCTGTATTTCTACAGTTTTGTACATTTCGCTCATTAATAGAAATTGTGTATCACTGTATATTTGTGCCTCTTGTTATATATCCGATATATATTTGTTATATTAGTGGCTCTCTTGCAATATCTCTGTGTATTTTTGTATTATATCTCCACTCTCATTTCGTGCCGAAAACAATCTAGATCATTGGTATCAGAGCAGGATTCTCTTGATCGTTTTTCAGTGCATGTCCCCGAAGAGGTCCAAGTATAGCAAGTTGGGTCTCAATCTTGTCTCTCTTGAGGAAAATCACTCTTGCACGCCCAAGAAAACCTCCATGTAAGAAGAAAAGAAAAACGATGGAGCATAAGATTCTATTAATCTGTTGCTTGAGCAAGCTCTCACGCGACAGAGGAACGAAATGATGGAGAATTTTTCCCACATCCTTCAATGCCTGTCAATAAAAATAGGCACGTCTTCATCAAGTGACCACTTTGGAAGCACCTCTCCTTTCAAAGTACAAGTCAATTTTTATATTCCCGTATTAGAAGGTTAGATAGATGTAGATTCCCTAGAAAAATGGTTAAATCTGTCAAAAGGTTATTTCTCTTTTCACAAATTTTTCGACAGGAAAAAGATAACCTTTTCACTCCTGAAGCCTCTCCCCCATGTTAAACATTGGTGGGAAACTTACTGGGAGAAAAGTTCCATAGAGGAGTCTGGAAAATATGGGGTCGAGCCCACTTGGGATTTTTTTGTGGATGTGGTCAAGGAACAATATTACCTTGTTGGTAAATATCACAAACAATACATGAGATGGACCACATTGTGGCAATAGAGGGGCCAAACAGTGCCAGAGTTCACAAATAATTTCCATACCTTGTGCACCAAGTTGGGTATCAAATACTCTGAGCGGCATCTGGTTCCAAAATACTGCGGGGCTCTGCATAGGTACATCCAAAACGAAATGGATTTCCTGGACATTTCATCACTGGGAGCTGCCTATCAATATGCTGTCAAAATTGAACAGAAATTTAGAAACTAAAACAAATGAGAGTTTGGGTCTGCAAATCTGCAAGAACCAAAGTATGATAAAGATGACCCTAACAAACAAACTCCCTAAAACCAGTCTAAGTCACAGGAAAAGAAGGGTCACGGGAAGATGAAGAAGGACACTGGAAAGTGGTGTGATTTCCACAAAATCCCCTGGCACAAAACTTATGAATGACGCTAAAAATAACATTGGTGGTTCAGATCAAAGAAAATGAGTCGAACCTTGAGTCAAAATCTGATTCAAAAAATAATGGGAGAAGACAAATCATTGACTCAGAACCCACCACTATTGTCGTGACCGCAACAATTCAACCAGAAGAACCAATAGATCCTAAAGAGGGGGAGCACCTCTTTCATTCACATATGTGGGTGAAGGGGACCCCATTGGATTTCATTGTTGATAGCGGAAGCCAGAAGAAACGCATCTCAGTAGAGGTCATCAAATAGTTGGGATTGTCGACAACACCACACCCGAAACCATACAACATCGGGTGGCTTCGCTAGGGACGAGATCTCTGTGTCATCCAATAGTGTCGATTTTCATATGACATCCAACACTTCAAGGATGAGGTATTATGTGATGTTTCCCCGCTAGATTTTTGTGATGTTCTTTTGGGCCAGCCATATATGTGGAAGCGCCATGCTATTTATGAGTCTCGACCCCATAGTTTCACTGTTACTCTGGGGGGTCATCTCTACATTATATCAGAGGTGGTTCCAACTACTTTCCCACCTAAACAATGCCGCAAGGTAGTATCTCATACTACAAAATTCGGCTTCTTCACAATTTGTTCAAAAGGTGAACAGAATGACACTGCAACCACTACAGCCTCAGTCCAAGCACCTTCTATCCAGCAGAAGAAGGTCAACAAAATTGAAGCAAAGTGAAAATATTCCTTCTGCACACAATCATCTCATCAAGTTCTCAACAACCTTCCACAAACCAAGCAACACAACTTCTCCAGCAAGGCAAGCAACTCACCAAGGTTCAGATTCAACAAGCACTTTCCCCTCTCCCCCAGGAACTCAATGAAATGGACGCCATTTGAGTCCATTTCTTCCTAAGGAGGGAGGATTGATCCAGGTGGATATCGGTGGCCACCCACCTATTCCAAATGGCTCAAAACAATTTTCTAGCAACTTACTATTTTTAGCATTTTTTCGGTTCATAAACTTCTGGGGCCATTTTGAGGGCCTAAAAATCATTTTTTCACGATAGAGCACCTCAATGGTACCCGAAGGCTCTCATTGAGCCCCCAAAATGAATCTCCTCATTGATACCTTTCCAACGAGCTATGGTGTGCCCCAAACATAGATCGTATGCCAAAGTTACTCCCCTGGGAGGTTGATACACTAAACTACCCAAACATGGGTCCAAAAAACTATTGGATTTTCATCTTCCTGGGTTAGGGTTTTGGATTTTCTTTATGTTAAAAATTCCTTTGGAGCCTCATTGTAATAATCATCTTCTTGTGAATGTGAGTGGCCGTCACATCTCTTCTCAGAGATAAGATGCCACCATTCTAGCGAGTCTTTCACTCTGTATTTCTACAATTTTGTACATTTCATTCATTAATAGAAATTGTGTATTACTGTATATTTGTGCCTCTTGTTATATATCCAATATATATCTATTATATTACTGGCTCTCTTGCAATATCTCTGTATATTTATGTGTTATATCTCCGCTCCCATTTCATGCCAAAAATAATCCAGATCATAGACCCATCTAAGGGGTTATCTAAAGCATTATAAGAACTATATCTAAAGGGGGATGAGATTGAGAAGATAAATAAATCAGTTTCCACACAAAGTGAGGAAATTTAAGTTTTCAAAGAACAACTAAATGACAAGGACAAAACCATTGAGCAATATCGGAAGTTGAAGGCTAAGATGCTTGGAGATATAGAAGAATTGAAAAATAAGTTATTTGGTAAACCATATCTTATTGGAGAAAGACATCTTATTTGGGATCAAATCATCATTGAGATCAACAAAATTTGGGACTGCTTCAAGATAATTGAAGAAGAAATTTATATGACTGATGAAGCAGATCGAGTCATACAACAAGCATTTCAAGAATTGGGAACTAGGCCTCGAGTCGCTACTGAATCATCAAGTTCCTAAATTCTAACTTAAAAGAAGCATTAAGGAGTAAAGGGGTGAAGGACAACACTGCAATGGTAATGGAGACAAAAAATATTTTCACAAAAATAAGTCTCACACAACAGGCACATAGTAAATGTATAATGGGTAAAATAAATATTGAGTTTTTTATCAATAAATTTGAAAACTTGGTAAAAATGGGATTGCCTTTAGCATGGGATGATAAAGAAATACTTCTAGAACATTTGAAAATTACATAAGAAACCTCTTCAAATTCAGAGAAAATGAGGATAAATTTCAAGGAATAGTTGAAGTCCTGAGAGGACAAACTATTGTGGATATCCTCGTAGATGATTTATATTTATTATGGCAGATCAAAAATCTATTCTCAAATCCTCCTTCATATGATAAATAAAACTAATTATATATTTCATACAAGAAGATGATGTCTTTAAACAACCCATCAAATGAGAATTGGAAACTTCTAATTCAGTTGCTAATGGAATGAGTCATCAAAACAGCTGAAGCAAAATCAAGAGATATTTTTGGGCAAATCTCAATTCGAATGTATTCATTACTTTCTTTGTAATGTCATATATGTTTTTATAATTTTGAGGTTAAAATATAGCTCTTTATAACTACTTGTGGTTATACTCTTTTTTGTATAAAGGAGAGAAACTTGTATGTAAAAAGGGTTGGCTTTTGCTTGATAAATGACTGATATTTTTAATAAAATTATATTTTCATAGAACTTGAGTGATTCTCGATTTCATTGTTTTAGTTTATGTTTTTCCTGTTATCATATGGTTCTAGTATTTCATAATTTTCTTCTTCAACTATGTATATGATGTTGTGAATGTAACAATTTGGTACGACTACCACTGCTACAACTTCAAAGGAATTATAAAATTCACAGATTTATGCAATTATACTGTAAGTATCAATTGGACATGTGTTTACAACTATTATGCCTTATGAATATTAATAAAATATACATTTTTATTCATTCAATATTACTTTAGGTCAGACACATTTGTTTATAATTTCCTCTATTGAAAGTTAAACGATACTTATTCGAAATTGAATACATTGTTAACCTTTCAATTTTGTTTCTTTATATTCCACTGTCTTTCATATAGATCTGAAATTATCTAAAATATTGAAATATTTCATTTCACGTTATGATATTCACTTATTAAATATCAACAATTAAGCTCTAAGGTAAAACACACTAAAATACTTTGTTTTAGGGATGAAATTTAAAATTAAAATCAATCAATTGCGAATGGATGCCTTGGCATAGTTTCCTAGCCAAAAACATCTCAAGGGTTACAACAAGGGGAAAGACTCGTTTCTATGAGGAGGATAGGATAGGGTGTATTTCTTTTAGTTTTGAGATTATAAGTGATCAAATTCTTCTGGATATGCTATATATTTCTCCAAGATTCTCGAGAGATATTGCATCCCCAAAGTTCACATACATATAAGATAACATGAGTGACAAGAGTCTCAAAGAGATCCTTTTTCTTATCCCATAGCCAAAGGTCTGCTAAATTACAATTATTATCAAGCCCATAATAAGCTTTCCACTCTCCATTTATTCTTTTCTAAGTGCTATAGTTCCAAGTGAACTTGTGATGAATATAGATTCCAAGATACTTGTACAAAGGAACTTCCTCCAAGCTATTGTTGCCATACATGGAACTATCATAGGTGATCTTTTGGGATTTAATTATCATAACCTTCATTTTGTTAGTGTTCATCATCATCACTATACTAGAGCAGAAGTCCTTGATGATTCTAAGTTTCTTTTTGAATTCATATGGATTTCTTGCCATGAGAACAATATCATTGGCATATAGGAGAAGGATGATGACTATACTAGTTAGAGTCGGACCAACACAACTTGCAGCTTCCAAATAATATTCTAAATTGTCAATGTATATGCTAAAAAGAGTAGGGGATAGAGGAAAACCTTGTTTGAATCCAACATTACAATCAATTTCTTCTGACCATCCCTCAGTGCTCCTAAACTTGGAAATAACGATCTCATACAACCATGCCACAACAACTCTCAACTCAGAGGGAACTTTTAGCGCTTCTAACCTATTCTAAAGGTTAGTTCTAGGTATAGTGTCAAAATATTTCCTAAAGTCAACGGAACAACAAAGGAGATTGGTTTTATTGTTGTGAAACTGCTCTGCAATGATCCTAAGTGTGACAAGGTGGTCCAAAGTTGAATTATAGCCTCTAAAACTGACTTGTCATTTAACTCTTTTTCCATAGCTTTCTAGCCATATGTTTATATCCTTTTCCAAATTACTTTCATATAGCTTGGATAAAATGGGGCTAATCATAATGATCTTATAATTGAAGCGATATACAAATGTGATAAGGTTAAACATGTAATTATGTCAACCTTAGCCATACTTTTAATGACATTCTAATATACATGGTGGGGATAACCCAAAACAAAATCTTCGTTGGATGTTATGGGCAATGTGACTTTGGTTGAATGCAAAAAATGAGTAGACCAATTTGTTTCATTGTTTGTGGGGAAGAAAATTGAAGTCCAAAATAGTGACAGGGATATTGTAATTTTTAATATCTCGTGAGGGTGGAATTTTTTTTATGAATTCAATGCTAAGTGGCAATGCCATTTCCTCCTTGGTTCACAAAGCTATAACGCCTGTTATATACACTTAATGCTAATGTGTGTTTTAAATACTTTTCCATATTTCTCAAATGGACACATTAAGATGACTATTGTTAGGGACCTAACCTACCTAACCCCTCAAGTGGGTAGAATAATATATTTCCATGTGTTACACATTGTTTTCATCATCCCTATGACCGTTAATGATGTAAACCTATTTGTTTCCTTCAGAGGGGTCAGTGGCCTGAATTCCTGAAGAAAGAAGGGAGAAGAACTTTTCCTGAGAAAAGAAGTTGCATTTTCCCTTGTATAAACCCTGTAAAAAAGGAAGTTCGCAGGTTGCTATATAGGCAGG
>CBVK0100543441.1:0-17626 GCA_900067695.1 Picea abies | reverse complement strand
GTTTAAAATGTGTGCTCAGATCTAGGATCATCCCATCAGTGCATAATCTGACGGTCCACAGGAGATCCCGGACCCCCCGACCATTCTACCTTTAACAGTGGGGGTGGGGGTTTGACATGATGTTTAAAGAACGTGCCCAAATCAACAATTGATCCATCTTCGCCCATATCAAAGGTCAGTGAGGGATCCTGGACCCCACGACCATTCAACCTTTAATGGTGGGGGTGGGGGGGGTCATGAATGAAGTAATTTCCAAGCGGGCCCCATCCCAATGTGGCATCACCTCATTGCATCCTAACTCCCCCTCCCTAAATTTTTACCGCCTATCATTTTTACAAATCACCACCACCATCTCGAGGTATCACATCCCATAATCTCCCTCTACAAGTTCCATGTCACGACCTCGTCATCACGTCCCATCCATATAACCATTACAGGTAATATCTTTCGGTTCTCCCCTCAATCACCAGTTTACATGTTGACCAGAGACACATGTATGACATATTTCATTCTACCCTCTCACGCTCTAAATGACCCGTTGGCCATTTATGACTGACCGCTTAACCATTGTTCATCTAACCTGTCCTTTTTCACCCAACAGACACCCATTCTCTAAATCCCAACCCTGTTTCGGTGTTTCTCATTTCTCTCATGCTCCATGACTATTAGAGACTCATTCTCTTTCACCTATGCAACATCTTGTCCAACCTAACTTCTCCTACTAACTTATGCTCAGTGTGCAGGTAGCGGTGGAAATCAATGGCACCCAAAAGTAAAAAATAAAATGTAGAGGAAAATCCTTTTCTCCCACCTCCTGTTGATCTCCATTGGATTCCATTAGCAGACAAAGACTATCTAATATCATAAACCAGGTCTGAATTCGACTTTGTTAAGCTACAGTTGTGGTTCTAAGACACCTTCATCGATCAGAACGATGAAATCAGGCTTTGGCAGTCAAATCTCCCTCTGTATCTTTTTCCCCAAGTCTATCACTTCCCTAAATTCACCCTCAAGTGCCAAGCACACTACCTCCCTGACCAGAGAGCCATAGTATCTTTGTATGGAGAAACCCTTTTCCTTATTTCACTCGATGCCATCAATTAGATGATGCAAGTACCCAGAGTCGAACCCCGTTCTCCCCTCACTATTGAAATTTTGACAGAATTGTATCAGAACCTGGCATTTCCCCAAAGAGCACAAATCTTCGAGTTGTTCCTTCCACAAGATGCCCAATTCCCTAAGAATAATCCTCCTTATCACTTGTCCATATTTTCCGAAAAGGGAAATCAGATTATCTCAACACTATGTTGTTTCCTCGGTTACTTCTCAGATGAATGGGTGGATGAACCTATCTTAGGTTTCCTATCCATTTTCTTTGCTGAAGAGAAAGTGACCACCCAGTTTGATTACAGTGGTTTCTTGGTCAAGAACCTGCACGAGCAACTGGAATTTTTCACAAGTCAAGATGACACACAATTATTTGAATTCACAAGTCAAGATGACACACAATTATTTTTTTAACATTATGGGCCTATCAGATGTCTGTTAAATCTGCCACAAGGTTCACACATTTCTAGTTAGTGTATGGTATTGAAGTTATTTCATCGATTGAATGTGAAATCCCATCTTTGAAACTAGTTGTAAAACTTCTCCTTAACACCTTAGCTGAAGAATAATGTCTCGTGTATTCAATGAAATTAGATGAGACTCCTCATGATGTTTCGTTAGTCATAGAAACCCAGAAAAAATGTGTCAAATCTCAATATGACAATCATGTCAAACCATGTGTTTTTTCTAAGGGTGATTTAGTTCTCCTTTATGAACAAGATAGTGACTTATTGGGGGCCGATAAATTTGAGCCCATCGGTCATGGCCCTTTTATCGTTAAAAGAGTGTTGGAGAAAGGTACTTATGATTTGGTGGATTATGATGGAATCCCTTTGGATGAACCCATAAATGGGCTTTACCTAAAGAAATACTATGCTTAAAATATGTTTTTCATGAGTGATTTGTATTTTTAGTGTATCATACTCTAGTGTGTACTTTTTGTTGTTTCCTGTTTTTCCTTTAAGCTTCTTACCTTGCCTTTTTCTTGGTTTCCAGGTGTAGGCATCCTCGCTACCCTATATCAATGTTGATGATGGTTGTAGTCACAATACTCAAAACCTAGCGTTTGTTGCATGGGAAATCTATGCACCTATAGATGGGTTGATCAATCTACACAATGTTTTCCTTGGTCATGCAACTAATAATATAGAGGAATACAATGCAATTATTGAGTTATTAATTGATGTTATTTCATTTGGAATTTTCCGTCTTATTGTACGTCTTGATTCACAACTAGTGGTATTGCAACTAAGAACGTTTATTCCATCTGAAGTCCTACATTGTTACGGGTATACTTGAGAATTTGCCTTTTGGAAAGACATTTTGATTATATTGAATATCAACATATTCCTAAATGTATAAACACATTAATATATCCATTGGATAATTATATTTTATATAGACATTTGTGTCATTTATAAATCCAAACACACAGTTAAAAGACAAGTAAGTTGGTAGGATTTTTATAGTATAACGTCAAAAGTTACAAAAAGTGTTTTTCCTGAGACCAAAATGTCAAATTGGTGAAGCTCACGGCTTCATATACATATGAATCAAGGATGTTTATCACTCTATAAAGTGACTAACCATGCCACTCGATGTAGCATTTGACCAATGGATGCTGACATGCCAACTGTATGGTGTTGGTAGTGTCGGGGTAACTCATCCACAGTGATGTCAGGGATGTTCATGGTCAATCCCTCAAGATTATGTTCTATCTCCTCGATATCCTCAACAACCACCCCTAGACCCACCACTTCACCTATCTCTCCACATATCTGAATAGGAGAAGGTCTTGGAGGCCGAAAAGGCACCACATAGGCATTGTTAAGAGCACTTGATTAGTCTCAGATAAATAACAAAAAAAAATTATAATTAAAATACCAAAAACAACATATAATGAAAAAATTATTCTTACCTATCTCTCCCCACTGAGAAACCTCGGGTAATGACAAGTTGAGGTATTCATAGAAGTTAGTCCTAACATATGCATAGTCCTCAACCATGACAATTTGATCCCTCAGACATTGGAAGAAAGCTTTATCATATGTGATGATTGGCACACCACGATGATGTGCCATCAAATATACCCATCTTTTAATTCAAGGATACCATGGAGAGGGTATTCGTCATTCCACATGTTGTAGGAACAAAATGTGTACCCTCTCTAGAAATAAGGATACCAAAATAGATCCATACCCAAAAAATTTCAATCGACCAGTCCTACACTTTGTCAATTGTTTCTTCATGTTTTTTAGAAGACCCTCACACCAATTGAAATCCCAAGGCTCCATACACTCAATAGCATACTGAAAGTGGATTTGTAAACCCATGTGAGGAGTTGCACTCCCTACCATTTGAGTGATATTATAGAGGATAGTCCTCAAAGGAAAGTATTGAACATCCTTTATGGAAACTTTTCCACTATGCTTCTCTGTACCAAGTACGCAATGATGTGATACATAATAATCCATGGGTTTTCCACCACCTATGCTTCTCGACAGTGACACTCGAGAGCCTCAACGAGATAACCCAGTTAAGAACTAAATGTCATAAATATATAAGGTGAGTGTATGAACACCCACATGAAAATCTTGCTCATTGGCATCCCACATGTGGACTAACTATTCCAATAGCCTCAATTGGGCTCTCATGCCCTTAACTTTGAAAAATTTCAGCAAGCCACACTCCCAAAGTGCCATGACAATTCCCGAAGCATTCCCAACAAAGTAATATTCTTCCTCGTCCTCTCATTCCCTCCACTTGAGCATAATGACCGATGAAAACCTGCCAAACATCATTAAAGGATGATTAGGTTCATCAAAATTTCAAAGTTGGGGGTTTTCCTAGCTCTATCTCTCTCTTTTAAATTTTGAGTTGTGGTCATCGTAGGGGTTATTTTTCCCACAACTAAGTCATCGCACCCCATCTATGGGACCCCTATGACAATTTGGGATCGTCATAGTTCACGATAGGGTGGGCCTATGACAATCTCAAAGCGCAATAACCCTTGAAATTTTTTCCATAACTCAAAATTGAACCATTAAAAATGAAAAATTCAACCATGGAAAGAGAGATGGGAAGAAGAATACCTACTTCATGAAAGCAGCCCAATAAATCGTCCACCAAGCACTCCAAAATCATCAGTTGAAAATCAGAGGAAAAAGGGGTTTTTTGGTACTAGTTTGCTGAAACTACAAATAAAATGGTAAATAAACTATTTTTGACCTATTTTATTCACTTTTTACCATTTTAATTTCAAATTAAATTAGTTTTTAAATATTTTTACCTATTCCCTAAACCTAATTAACTTTGCAAAGTGTCTCTATTACAGGTTGAGAGATCTAAAGACCGAAATTTCGATATGGATCCTTCCTTTTTGATCATTTTTGCATTTTTTATGATGTACATATACTTTTAGGGTTTTTAGGAAAATCTCTGAGCATGGTATTAATTATTTCTCATGCTTGTGAAACTATGGGAATGTAATGGAGTAACCCTTTGTCTCTTTTTCAGACTCGTAATGGAAATACAAAAAACAAACCCTATGGAGTATCCTTTAAGCTCTTTTCAAGCTCCTTAAACATGAAAATATAGTCGAGTGATCTTGTTTTTTTCACGCTCATAAAAATATTTGAAGAAAATGTTTGATGAGTGGTATATTATCTCTTTTTTGGTCTCATTAGACTAGATTATGAAAAATGACATTTTGGATTTTTCTTTAAGAGTTTTTTAGACTCTCTAAACATGAAAAACCCTTGATTTTTCTTTCTTTGGACTCGTAAAATAAGCATCGAAAGGCCCATATGGTACCAAAACACTCCTTCCTAGGGTTAGTTAAATATATTATGAGGGATTCATCCCAAGGATGAGCTTACAGTACAAGGATATGTTATCCTCTTCAAGCTTGCATAAAAATAAATAGGTACTGGCAAGAAATGGTGGGGGGAATTGAGAAAGAAATGTATATATGTATCTATGTTAGTGGAAGTAAGTCGCTCTTGAACATGACACCCCTCTTCATCGTTGTATCTGTGTTGGGAAATCTATTTGTCTCTCATTTGACCATCTACAAGTCCATATGTTGGGTCCTCCTTGAGTCAATGCTTCCAAGAAAATTGTCATGCCGTTCATATGTTCAAGAGAAGTTCAACCTAAACAATCCTTCTATCGATTTGACCATCTACAGTCCTCAAATTGTTACCATGTAGGCCTTCCTTGAGTTATTTCTAAATCAATTTGTACTTTTATATACTTCAAATATGTTACATATTTCATGTCATTGATGGGGGATACATTAAGGCCCTCCTGTGATGAATCTTTTCCTGTCGACTTCAACTCATTATCTGAGAATTAGACATAGAAATAATTTAGTACCTTGGAACCTACATGCCTCAATGGAAGATCTCATCATTTTCAATAGTGGGTTCACATCATTGGCCTCTTATATGAAGATTCCATCGAGTGTTCAAATTAAACTCATTAATTTACATTCATTGCACTGTACTAGATTACCTTGGGGGTCATTGACATCAATGGTTATTTCCCTCGCACTTGTTAACAATATCCATTAATGACCGGTAATCAAGTTGATTCTACCATGTTTGACTTTGACACCTTTAATCACATAGCTAGATTCGTACTTTGGGATGATGGAAATGAGGACCCTGTATCTCACCATATTGATCTAGGTCGCGATGGAGTATTCATAAGTTTGTATTGACACATAGATCCACTCTGTATGTCTCATGTCTATGTCCAAATTTGAATTCTTAGAGCATAGATCCACAGTGGATTTCTCTTGCCTATGTTGAATCATGATGACATGGATCCAAATTTTATGTTTGGTGGCCATGACTCACTTGACACTTATGATTAGAGTCACTTGTAGTCTGAGTATGGGAATGACTACGTCAAAAGATGGTATATTCTTATTTATATGATTAATTGTTTACAAGTTTCCAACCGATGCACTCCTTGTTTTCGACACACACATTCTACAAAGTATTTTAGCGGTCACATGTTCCAACTACATACTTTGGGGGGAATTCTATTACACATTGATTTGGTTACCCCTATGATAAACTGGCGATATGTGTATGACTCGCTTCTTTATTCCCTAAAGATACTAAATGAGACTTTCTCCATGAGAAAGTGAATTATCTTTATTTTCTTAAAGACCGTATCAAAGGAGATCGTCGCACCCTACTAAATGCTTGGGGCATGACGATGCTTGATCGTCGCATGTTGCATCAAAACTGGAGTTTGGCATCACCTCATGCTACTTGTGCATAGGGTGAGACGATGGTCAAACAAGAGAAAAAGATGAAATTCACAAAAGTTCTAGAAGGGAATATTTTGTGAGATGACATAGCCTCCGATCGGTTTGGATCTTACTCGCTTATATGATTTAGTGGGTTCATCCTAATATCCTCATCCATCCCTCTTTCACCCTATATAAATATGGATCTTTCATGGGAAAGGCTAAGGTTGGATTATGCATGAAGAATTCTGCTGAATATTTTACTTGTGATAACTTTGCTTTAGCTTTCAAAGTCAGGTTTTGAATGCTCCTCATCAAAAGCATTCGATAAAAAGATGTGTGTGTTGAAGAAAAGGACCAATTTAAGAGACCTTGAAACATCAAGTAATTGGTTATATTCTCCACTTTCATTCAATATAATGCAACAATGCATTTCTTCCCTATAAAGGTGTCTCTACTTTAATTGTATAACTCCTTGATCTTATACATAGACTTCATTGTAATATTTATATTGTTGTTTTCTATCTTTGTCGGTTTGTGATTCTTAATAGTTTTACCATCCCACAAATCCAAAAAGGGATCAAGGGTGACACTAGCAAGGATCAAACACCATTTAAATGGTATGTCATTTGTCCCTCTTTGAAATAGTTTATATTACAATGAATTCTAAGGAGACACTTGTATTCTTCCATGTTTTATTCTAGATTCTTGTTGAAGTTAGGGAGATTAGTTTGTGTCCACACTTACCAATTTTTCCAATAGCACATAGGAAAATGGTGTGAATACCATAAAATATCTTGGCACAACACCAAAGAATGTCTCTCCAAGAAGTCGCTAGTGGTTGATATGAAAGCTTCCGATTCAGAGGCAAGTTCTGAATCCAAATCAAATCCAGAAAGTGGGAAGAAGATCATCAATGTCAAGCCCAGTTCCATTTTCTCTACCACCAAAGTCAAACCAAGAGAACTAGAATAAATAGAGAAAGAGGAATTCCTTTTTCACTTACATATGTGGGTAAAGGGTACTCCACTACATATCATTGTCAATAGTGACAGTCAGAAGAACTTGATTTCAACAGAGGTCGTCAAGCGACTGGACCTATAGATAACACCACATCTAAATCCCTACACCATTGGTTGACATCACCAATAACAAGATCTCCACATCATCCAACAATTTCACCTTCCCTACAACATCAATCCCTTCAAGGATGAGGTATTATGTGATATTTATCCCCTTGAAGTTTGTGATGTTTTTTTAGGCTAGCCATATTTGTACAAGCGACATGTTGTGTATGAGTCTAGACCCCATAGGGTTATTATTACTTTTGGTAGATAATTGTACATAGAACTAGAGGTATCATTGCCTACTACTATTTATTTAATCTCTACTAAGAAATGCAGTAAGGTCATTTCATAGACTCAAAATTTCATCTTCCTTGTGATCTGTGCTCGCAGTAAGTACAAGGTTTCTGCCACATTCGTGACCTCTACGTAGACCCTCTCTTTGCAGAAAAATCACTAGGATGGGATCATGGAAGAGTATAGATACATCTTCTCCTCACCCACCGGGTTACCAACACACTACCAAGTCAAGCATCCAATTGATTTAACCCCCTATGCACCGCTTCTTAATGGACCAGTCTATCATCACTCGCTGATGGAAAATGATGAAATCAAGTGCCAGATCCAAAATTTTCTTAAAAAGGGGCACATACAACCCATATCCTCCCCTTGCGAAAGCCCTATTGTGTTGGTGGAGAAGAAAGACAAGACTTAGCAACTCTACATTGACTATAGAGAATTGAACAAAATCATAGTCAGGAACTGATACTCAATTCCCTAAATTGAGGACCTTATTTACCAACTCAAGGTGGAAACATTCTTCAACAAGATTTACCTAAAGTATGGCTACCACCAGGTTCACATCGAACGAACTGATGTATGGAATACATCTTTAAAATCTAAAGAAGGTTTCTTTGAATGGTTGGTCATGCCCTTTGGCTTAACAAATGCACCAACAACTTTCATAAGATTGATGGATGATGTATTGAGACCCTTAACCAACTCTTTTGTGGTGGTATATCTATATGAAATCCTCATATTCAACAAAAAATAGGAGGAGAACATGCAACACATTCATTAGGTTTTGGGCACTCTACATAAGCACAAGTTATATGCCAACATGGAAAAATTCTCCTTTCGCATGAACATGATCCAATACTTGGGATACATTATTGATGAGAATGGGGTACATGTGGATCTATATAATATCCAAGTCATTCATGATTGACTAGACCTGACCACACTAACTAAGCTTGAGAGATTCTTGGGACTTGTCAACTTCTACCGGAGGTTCGTTTTGGGATTCTCCCATATTGCATGGGCCCTCAGCCAAGTAACCAAGGGAGGTGGAAAGGGAAATTTTTAATGGGAGAAGGCAAAACAACAATAATTTGATGATCGGAGAATCACTTATGCTTAGCTCCAATACTCTCCTTCCCTGATATGCAACAACCATTTGACATTGAGATTGATGCCTCTGACTATGTTGTAGGCGCAATTCTCACTCAGAATGGTCATCTAGTATCATACCATAGTGAGACACTCTCGGATACTATCTAGAAATAACCCACCTATGACAAATAAATGTATTCCATTGTGCAAGCCTGTCGTCAATGGAAAATTTACATTCTTGGAAAGGAGACAATCATACATTATGATCACAAGCCTATGCAGTTTATTAAAACACAGGGGAATTTGCAAAACAAACGCCAGAAAGAGTGTTCCACATACCTACAAAAGTTCCATCTCAACATCAAGTATAAAATAAGGAGAGAAAATCATGTTGTCGACTTCCTCAATCACCCTCCCATTGTTGTAGTCACCACAGTGCTCCATTCCTGTGGGCTTGAGGCATCTGAGTGGCCCCAACTTTATCAGTGTGACCCTGACATCACAACTACCTCTCAGCTCTTGGTTACATGAGTGAATGTCACCGATTCTCACATCTAGGATGGAATTTTATGCCATTGGGGAAACCTCTATGTTCCCATAAGAAAGCGTGCAAAGATGATTTGGGAGGTTCACTACAGTCGGACGACATGATATTTTGGCATGGGGAAAATTGTGGCCATTCCATAGAAACATTTTTATTGGAAAAAAATTTGACAAGACATCAGCAAGTATATCTTATCTTTCACTTCCTGTTCCATTGACAAGCCAACCATCAAGAATCAAGGATTATACACCTCTCTTCCTACTCCCGAGAGGCCTTGGGAATCCATATAAATGGATTACATGTGTGTCCTTTCATCCACCAAGCATGATAATGATTGTGTATTTATGGTGGTTGATCAATTGTCAAATATGGACATTATCTCAGCCTGCAAGAAGAGCATCACAGTGACAGATACTACCAATCTCTTCTTTGAACGGGTGTGGGTCCATTTTGGGATACCACATACCATCACCTTAGATAAGGAAAATCGGTTCCTCGTCACATTTTCGTCGAGTATCTAGTCACTTTTGGACACCAATCTCACTAAATCCACTGATTTCCACCCCAAACCAATGGCCAGACAAAGGTTGTCAGTCAGATGATTGTGCACATCCTTCACATGTACATCTCTAAGAATATGTCTATATGAGATGAGATTATTCCCTATGTTCAACAAAACTACAATATGGCTCTCCATAACTCCATCGAACATAGCTCATTTGAGTTAGGGTTGGGATTCCAACCCTTGGGTCCCATTGATGTTGCACTACCTATTTTAACCACACATGTAGAATATTTCCATGTTTAATCTGAGGTTGACAAAGCCACCAGATTCATTGAGAGGATTCAACACATCGACCAAGAGCTACATGATATTTTGCATAAATCCAATGCTAAGTACAAGCAGTGCCATGATCAAAAATAGGTACCACACCAGTTTGAGGTGGGAGACAATGTCTGGTTACATTTGCAGAAAGAGCACCTTATAGAGCCCCATAGGAAGCTCCACCCACTTCCCTATGGGCCTTACATTATCACCAAGGCTATGGGTAGAAATGTTTTTTTGCTCAACACTCCACCCTTCCTTGGCTTAGACATAGTGTGCAATGTCGACCTCCTTCAACCATATTTTCCACCATTATTGGACACCTTAGAGATCAAAGAATAGTTGACACCAAATTAGCTCAACCCTCACTACATGGAACAAGAATCAACTAATCAAATAGTGGACACACAGGTCAACAACACTCGCCAAAAAAGGATCCATACTTATCGGGTTGTCAAGGAAGGGAAACGTCTACACCAAGGAAAGTGGCTCACCCATATCCAAAGTCAACCTAATTTTTCTCACTTGAAGGGTGAACTCAATGCAATGTATACCATTTCTTCCTAAGGGTGGAGTACTTATCCAAGTGGATATTTGTGGCCATCCACCTATTCCAATTGGATTCTCTTGAAATTTTTTAATTTCAACGCGTTCTTTTCTATTCTTTGTAACTGTGGGTTCTACACTTTTGGGAATGACTGAATCCCCACACAACTTTCAGGTGGATATTGGTGGCCACCCACCTATTCCAACTGGATTCTCTTGAAAACAAATTAGTTCAACATGCCCTTCTCTATTCTTTTTAATTGTGGGTTCTACACCTCCGGGGATGTCTGAATCCCCACAAAAATTTCAGGTGGATATTGGTGGCCACCCACCTAATCCAACTGGCTTATTTTGGATTTTTTCATGTCAGTACATCTTTTTGTACTTCCAGGGCCATTTTTGGGACCTAAATAATGTTTTTTTGGATTTCCATGGTCAAACTGAATACAAAGTGAGACTTTGATGGCATAATGTGTATTCCTCAAAAATACCTTTGCAATGGGCTATCACACGCCTAATATGGAGGTTGTATGCAAAATTCAAGACCCTGGGAAGTTGAGGTACCAACTTACCCATCCGAGCCCACGTAACTTTTGGTGTTTCATCTCCCAGGGTTAGGTTTTTTGATTTCTAGGGTTTTGGAATTTATGAGTAATGTTAAAAAGGCCTCTCGAGCCTCATTGTAATCATTCTTCTCAGACAGATGCGCATAGTAGCCACATCTCTTCTCAGAGATAGATACCACCAATCAAGCAAGTTGTTTTCAGTTCTGCAGTTTTACAATTTCAACCTTTTTTATTTATTCAATAGAAGTTATTGTTCACTGAATATATAGTTTTACTCTCAGTATCTCTATTTTATTGAATTCATTCTATTATCTTTTATGTTCCGCTCATAAATCCGGATCAATATATATACACCTAAAGAAGTAACTCATAAGTACATTCACACACAGATTCTATTCAATAAATTCTATGTGAGTAAGTTATTATTATCTAAGGTAAGAAAGGATATCTAAGGTGAATTTAAGAGGGAATATGAAGTAAAGAAAGGAGAAATTCCAAGGAATGATGAAGTCTTGTGATGACGTGTTCTAAGGTATGTTATTTAAAGGTCATCTTACCATTTTATCTATAAATTTGTTTTTAGAATGGTTCATATAGAGAAAATTGGAGGAAGTTTATAAGACATGTCAAGGTACCTGTGGTAAAAATTTCATATTTTGGTTCAATTTAGTTTTAAAGATAGTCTCTGTGGAAAATAGGGTTGTTGGATAATCCTGAAAACTTGTCTCAAATAGGTGTTCTGGGTAAAATAGTCATAACTTCTTCATAGAGGATAAAAATTTGGTGAGACCAAATGAATTGGATATATTACATTCCATATTATGTTTTTTTTATGATTTTCATATCCTTATATCAAATATTCTATGCATGGCATGCTCTACAAGTTTTCTCTCTAGAATAAGCCAAAATTTAGCAAGGCCTGCCATTTTTTCTATAACTCCATTTATGAGATGTTACAAGTAGTGAAATTTGGAGAAATTTTTCATACGATAATAAGTAATATTTGGTACAAGTTTAAGACCTGTATTCATTATAGGCACATAGTTAAGCTTGTTAAAAATTAGGGTTTGTGACTAATCCAAAAACTACTCCCTCGATACTAAGGTAAAGTTTGATGAAGATGTTATTCACTTGTTGTTGAATTTGAGGAAGGTCTGTAGGTCTATGATCACATACACCAGGTATGTTACATAGTTACATGTATGTTTATATGCATTCTTTCAGGGTTACATATTGATGATGTTATGGTTCGTTCTTGAGGAATGTCTTTGGTATATTGTCGAAGTATTGGCACATGCTTGAGGCACGTCTTAGGTGCATGGTTGAGGCATATACTTGGTATATGATCTTGGTTGTTTTGTACCTTTTGAGGAACATCATTGATGATATATTATGGTATATGGTTGAGATAAATTGTTGGTACATGGTATGGTACATGTGTTGATATATATGGTTAATGTACATGGTACATGTGTTGGTGCATGGTTGATGCACTTGTTGTTGTACATGTGTTGGTGCATGTTTGATGCATTTGTTCTGGTACATGTTTTCATACATGGTTGACATTTAGTATAGTAAAGGTTGATGGTTTGGTACATGATTTGGTAGATGGTTGAGACACATATCTTGTGATGGTATGTTGGTGATCTTGGTACATGGTAGATAGAGGCATGTGTTGGTGATGTTGGACATATATTTGAGAGGTTTTCTTGGTATATGATCCATGTGAGAGGATATGGTTGATTATCAGTGATAGTGACAGTTGGAAAGGTTGATCAGTGATAGTGACAGGTTGATGTGATAGTGGCAATGATAGTGACAATGATTATCGTAGTGAAAACTGGTCTACTTACATTTTAGGGTAACAAGATGGGGCAAGGAGATGGGGTCATATCCTCTTTTTGTTTGGTGCCAGAGAACAAAGGGATTTGGAGCTTCTTTCAAGTTGGATCCTAAGAATGAGGGGGTTCTATCCTCCTTCTGGTTTGAGCCAAAGAATCGGGGATTTGGAGTGTCCGTTAGGTTGGATCATAAGAATCAGGGGGTTGTAGCCTCCTTCTGATTGGAGTCATAGAATTTAGGGAGTTGTAGCTTACTTCAAGTTGGAGCCTCTAAATAGGGGGTTGTATCCTCCTTCTAGTTGTAACTGGAGAATTTGGAAGCTGGTGTGTTGACTCTTGAAATTTTTTTGAGGATCCTTGGTCATGTTTAAACTATTTTGGGACTTTGATATGCTATCGAAGGCAGAGTGCAATACGAAGCCGAGATCGCAAGATCTAGGCCCATTTTTATGGATTTTTGGGATTATGTAATGGGTATGGGAATGACGACCCATGGGTTTACCCATGATTAGGCCTATTTTGTATGTATAAATAGATTATAAGGCGAAGTAGTGAGTACGGATGGCTAAGTGATAGAGTTTGATCTGTGTGATCAAGAGTTGTAAGTGATTTTTGACTACTGTGTGAGACTTGTAGAGCTAAGTGCAAGTCATTTTAAGAAATTGTGTGAAGGATTTGTGCTATACCCTAGCTAGAAGAAGGAGGATCTGGCAGAGTGCACGTAGATCTCCTATCTTCTGCAGAGTGGAACTTGGATGCTATGTTCCTGTAAGAAGATTGACCGAAGATAATAAAGAAGAGAGGAGTTGGTGGACGTAGCCCCAGGGTGGGGGTGAACCATGTACATGATGTGTTGCTATGATTTGTGCGATGTATTGATGTGCTTATGTGTTTACTTTCTTGGTGATTTAATGTAGATGAATGATAGATATATCTATTGATGCTTAGTGCTTAATGATATGGATGGATGTTAGATCTGACTTATATACATGTTCTTAGTTCTTGAATCTGCTAGATCTGATATGTTTCGTCGTGCTAAGTGTTGCTAGATGCTTGATCTGGTTGAATACTGTGATGCTCTATAATTAGGGTTTAACTGCATTGTAACTGAGACTAAATATTGGTGAATGTTAATTTTTGAGTGCTCTATTAGGTGTTAGAATCACATATCTATGACCCAACTAAGGTTGCAGACATCTGATTCCTTCAACCACCCCTACCTCTACCTCAGGTGAGACTTCATTTGCTTCACAGGTGTTGCTGAAAGGGTCGGTAGTTAGGGTTTTGTTGGTGTGTTGTTGTAGCATTGAACCGTGGGTCTACCCCTTTGCCAAAAAATGGTTCTATTTTTAGGACCTGAAACTCTGATTGCTAGGAACTGAGGAAAAAAAATCTTTGTGCGAAGATCTAATTTGAAATTGGGAAATCTCTATCTGTAGATATGTCAATCTAGTGCGCAGTATTCTACTTGATATGTGAAGCTCTGTGCTAAGACCTAAATAATGGCTCATTAACCCTTAATTGGGGCATATTACATTAGTAATGTTATTTTATTTATGTCGGATTTAGTCCATTAGTTGTAATTATACCTCCTAGTCTCCTATATATACCAAGGAGACATTTTCATTTGGAATAATCTTGTAATTGTACATTTATGTGGGCATAAGGAGGATTCCCCCTCGAAGAGGATTATTATCTTAATTTCTCTCTTTTCAAGGTGTTGAGTAGTTATTCTGGGGTTTTTCTATGCTATATTGATATTTGGTTCTTAACATATGGTATCAGAACTCAAGGTCTTGGGGTTTCTCTGCTACATCTGAGACACCTTGGAATTTTGTTATAACTTTTTCTATACAATGTTTTGGAAGGAACAAATTAAAGGATATTGAGTAAATGAATCAAGGTACGTTGGGTTAAAATTTTATCTCTTGAGGCCTTATACTTTCGTAGATACAACCTGTGCAAGATAGGGTCATTGCTATAGTAACAAAAACTGATGAAAATGTTGATGACCCAAAGTTGTCAAACTTGTACAACCTGGTAATATAATCAACAATTCTAGTTGCAAGAACATGCTTAGGATCTTTTAGATCCTTGATTACGACTTGGTGGGGTGAAAACTCTATGGTTTTACCTTCACCTGAATGAGTGATTTGATATACTGATAGAAGGTTACAAGAAATACTTGGAACACATAATACATCATTGCAATGACCATTATCTACTTGAACTATTCCAGATCCTACAACACTAAGAGATCTATCATCACCAACAAATATTTTCTTGGTGTTACACTCATTTACAATAGAAAACATGACTTTATCCTTAGCCATATGATAATATGCTCCTGAATCAATAAGCCACTCATCATAAGAAGAAGTAGTAGTAGAATTTGAATTGAAGGAGAAACAGGAAGAAGAAAGTGCATGTCCGTGAGAAGAAGAAAGTGCATGTCCGTGAGAAGAAGAAGTAGAATCAATACTGATGTTGTGCTTATTCATCATTGCTTCTAAAGATACCATATTCTTGAAACATTTGGACTCATCATGACCATCTTTATCACAAAAGTTGCAATGTCTGTTAGTATTCTTACTTTTATATTTTTCTCCTTTGTCACCAGTAGGAGCTGAAGTTGTCTGAACAGGTTTGGGACCCTTATGTTGTTTGTTGTTATAGCAAAGATGTTGCTTCTTCGGATACTTTGGTTTATATTTATGCTGGGAAACTAAGGCTTTGTTGGAGGGACCTACAGTGTTGATCACTCCAAACTATATAATCTTATCTTCCTCTAGAATCAAATAAGCACAACAGGAACCAAGAGTGGGTTTTTCATAAGCTTCTTCCCCTAGAGCCTCTCTCATGGCATAAAAGGTAGATACAAACACAAAATATGCACTACCTAGCTTAGAAAGAATAAGATAGATGCAACGTGTGTCCTCCATCTTTATCTTGCATTCTTCACATAAAATTGTGAGTGTTTTAAACCTACATAGATAATCTCTAAGGAAATAAAAATCATTTGGACTCAAGGTCAGTATTTAATTTTCTAACTGTTGTGGTCGAACAATTTTGAGTTTACCAAACAAAGATTCAATCGTGTTCCAAGCTTCTTTGGGGTCATCAATATCTTGAAGGTGGTACCTTAAATCAGGAGAGATGGAAATTCTGGTTAGTCCAAATGCTTCGTCATTCCTATTATCCCACTTGGCTTTCTTATCAGCATCAGTGGGTGCTTTTTCCTTTCCCAAGGTAATCCGGTACAAGACTTTACTTCTTAATAAATCTTCCATATGGGATTTCCATTGAAAGTAGTTGTTGTTGGCAAGAAAGATAGTACTTGTAGAATCCATATTAAATATGCATATAATGTGGATTTAAAAAAATGAGACTGATGAATTGGATGGAAAGAGATCAAAAATTTATGCGGTTTAAAAAAAAACAGATTTCTGATGTTAGAGTTATTCCCTTTAAAAAAAAAGGCACAATCAGTAACCAAATGACCACATGATTTTGCAAGTTTCTTTATGAAGTGACCCACTTTTATAAAGAGAAGTGGGGATCAATTTCAAAATGAAGTTACTTTATAACAGAAAGGTTGCATGCAAAATAAATAACTCTAAAATAAAATATTAAAGCTACTTATAGTGATTCACTTTTATACTTGAAGGGAAATACACTTTACAATTTTAGCATGAAATTTTTCAAAAACGATAACAAAAGAGAGACTTGAACTCAAGACCAATTACTTAATAAGGCAACTTTTAACCAGATGATCTAGCAAAACATATTGTAATGTTCAAAAGGAGGATTGTTTTTGTTGTTGTTGAAGACAGCCTTGGAGAGTGTGCTTAAAAAAAACTCTTTCACACAAGAAAATTTTTTTCCTTCTCGATGACAACAAGGGTTAGATCTCGGTTAGCTTACCTAGAAGATGCACCTTTTCCTATCTGTTTCTGATTTGCTAAGATCACACAGGGCATGGGGAAAAGAGCATACACATATCTAAAAGAGTAGCAACCCAGAAATAAATAAAACAAAACCGAAATAAAACCAAAATACTACTCTGCAAAAAATTTAAAAAATGGGTATTTAGGCTTTATACCTCCAGATCTGACTGTAATGGTTGTATCTTGGGCAAACAGAAACCTTTTCGAGTGAAAAAAAAAGTGTTCCTGACTTAAACAAGTGCTCCAAATGCAATGAAATAGTCCTCTCAGCCCAGAAATGTATGAAAATGATAGAAACTGGAGATGATGAAACTCGGCTTCACAGTCTCGATCTACAATAGGAGCAGGTTTTTAAACAGACTTTGATACCATGTTCGACAACATAGGTATTCCAACAAAGGACGAACACCTTCAATAACCACTCACATAACCAAATCAAAGATCAACACATCGATGTTTTCACATGGTCAAATCCTTATGGGGAAACATCCACGGCCCCAACCAACATGACCACTTGGAGCAGTTTATTA
>CBVK0100543440.1:0-17626 GCA_900067695.1 Picea abies | reverse complement strand
TGATGTTTGGTTCTTAACATTTTTCCCTTGCACGATGAATCAAATTGTCTCTTAAAAATTGTCTTGTATTATTTGAAAGAGAATCCAAAAGAGGATGATCAGTTTATACAAGGAGAGGGGACAAAACCAGATTTTGAAATGCATATACCTATCATTTCAAGAGATGCATTTTGTCTCCTTAATTCGTCTACATATTATTCCTTGTACCCTGATATTTTTTATCCTAATGTTGTGAGATTGCATGTTCCATATTACCTTGGAGAGAATTCAACATTATATAATCAGGTACCATGAGATCACCGAATAGAAGATAAAGAGGGAAATAATACTACCCATGAACATATTAGTTTTTACTCTCATCAATTATCTGTGGGTAAATCAAGAAATGATTTGAAAGAATCCCAAAGTGCATCTTCCATTGATACATCTCAATTTGTGTTTCGAGAAGGATCTAAATTTTTCCATGATCAATTATTTGAGGTTGAAAAATATAATCGGCCAAATATTACTACCAATAATGTTGTATCGTTCGTTCCATCTAGTTCACCCCAAATAGTTAACCTTGAAATATCTAAACTCAATGCAAAGTTTCAAGAGAATGAAACACTTATTTTCTGATCGAGAAACATGATAAGTTCTCACCATCTTGATCCGACCTTTTTAAAATATTCTTTCCTTGATAATCTAATACTTTATTCTCACCAGGAATATTTCTCACATGTGAATTCTTTCAAACCATCCCATGTCAGTAATTGCATGTATCATGATAGTATTGCAGATTGGTTGGAGTATTCATATCTCAAAAAGTTCCCAGGGAATGGTAAAATTATCTTCATTTTATTTAGAGATCAAGGAGGTAACTTCAACACACTCATTTAAACGTTGATCAAGAACATTGGCAATGGTGGAAATGGAGAAAAAATGCCTTCCAAGGGTATCTGGCTTGGACACACTTTGTGGCATAGATTTATGAATGCTTCAACACTGAAACCAACCATTTAGGCCATTTGATAAAGTTGAAACAATATGGCACAGTGGAAGAATTTATAGTTTCTTTTGAGCGACTAGATTTTCATACAGAGGGCATGTTTGATGATTTTTTTCGAGAATGTTTTATCAGTGTCCTCAAGGATGCGATTCATGCCCATGTATTCATGGCTCAACCTCAGAGTTAGTTGGATTCTACTAAAAGAGATAAGGAAGCACAACAGGTTGTATCTTCTCAAAACTGAAAACCCTCCTTTATTCCTCGCCCTAAACCAGTCACTCCCACTCCTCCTTCTACTCCACTAAAGATCTAGAATTTGACCTGGGATGAAATGGTTCAACGCCAACTCAAAGGCCTTTGTTATAATTGTGATGAAAAATATTTTCCTGAGCATAAGTGTAAGGAACAAAATATTTTTATGGCCATCTCAGAGGAGGTTTCAGAAGAGGATGTTGAGGATCCCCTTGTGTCTATGTCACCTAAACCCACTAACATGACCCCTCCCTCAGACCCTCCTAAAGTAGAACCAGTCATTTCCTTAAATTCTGACACTGGCTTCTCTACTCCCTAAACCCTCAAGATAATTGGTTACATTAAGCACCAGAAGGTCATCATTCTTCTTGATAGTGGAAGCACCCATAATTTTATTCATCGTCACATTTCCCAAGAAACTAATTTTTATAATTGTGTCATCAATAATTTTCAAATAATGATTGTGATCAATGGTGGGTCCATGAAATGTGGAGGGCATTGTGAAAATGTGCATCCCCAAATTGGTGAATACCACCTAAAATCTCATATGTTTTCTATTGACATGGGAAGTTGTGACATTGTGTTGGGTGCAGAATGCTTAAGGACTCTAGGTCCCATTCTCATATATTTTAAGGAATTAACCATGCAATTCGACCAGGGGGACCAACAATATAAGTTCCAAGGCATCATTGTCGGTTCCCCAGATATCATTAGTTCCCATCACATGGAAAAGATGCTCAAAAAAGATCATTCTAGCATTGTTTCCCAACTCCATGCCATACAAGCAACTCAGACACCCTCTATGTTGTAGGACCTCCAATCCATCCTCTCTAAACATCAAGTGGTTTTTTCCACTCCCCAAGGACTCCCTCCTTCCCATGGTGTTCATGATCATTCAATTCCCCTTGTCCTAGGAAGCCTTCCACCCAATACATGTCCCTATCGTCACCCCTTTTCCCAAAAAAATGAAATCGAGAAAATTGTTCAAGAACTACTCAACGTAGGTGTTATCTACCCTAGTACAAGCCCATACTCTTCTCATGTGGTCATGGTCCTTAATAAATAAGGTTCTTTCTGCATGTGCCTTGACTTTTGTGCCCTCAACAAACTCACCATTAAAGACAAATTTCCCATTCCTATCATTGATGACCTCCTGGATGAATTGAGTGGCGCCCAATTCTTCACTAAACTTGATCTTCGTTCTGGATACCACCGGATCCATATGAAAGAGGCAGGAATTCCTAAGACTGCATTTAGAACTCATGAGGGCCATTATGATTTTTTGGTCATGCCCTTTGTCTTGTGTAATGCTCCCTCTACTTTCCAAAGCCTCATGAATCATGTCTTCCATCCTTTTCTCTGTCATTTTGTCTTAGTTTTATTTGATGATATCCTCATCTATAGTAAAACCTGGACAACCCATATTGCTCATATGTATCAGGTTCTCCATCTACTCTCTCAACATCAACTTTTCCTCAAACAATCTAAATGTAATTTTAGCACCTCAGAAGTTGAGTACTTGGGTCATCTTGTTGGCAAGGCCGATGTCAAGGTGGATCCTAAAAACATTGAAGCTATGTAAGATTGGCCTCAACCAAAGAATCTGAAAAGATTGCATGGATTTATTGATTTAACAGGTTATTATCGCAAGTTTGTTAAGAATTATGGAAAGATTGCGACACCTCTCGTTGCTCTCCTTAAAAATAATTCTTTCACTTGGACTCCAACAACTGCTTAGGATTTTCAAACCTTGAAGATGGCCATGTGCACCACTCTAGTCCTGGCCCTTCCTAATTCACCAAGACCTTTTTCCTAGAATGTGATGCTTCCAGGAAAAGAATTGGCATCATCCTTATGCAAGAGGGTCGGCCTTTGGCCTTTATCATTAAACAATTTTCAGAGCGAAATTTGGGCAAATCAATATATGAAAAGGAAATGTTGGCTATTCAGCATGTTGTGGATCTTTGGCGCCCTTATCTATTGGGGCAACGCTTCGAAATTAAGATAGATCATCAAAGCCTCAACTATTTTATGGAACAACGCCTTTCCTCCCCAAAGCAACAAAAATGGGTGACTAATCTCTTTGGATATGATTATGAGATCATTTACAAGAAAGGAAAAGACAATGTGGTTGTTGATGCACTTTCCGGAAAATATGAAGATGAAGGGTCCCTTTTTTCTCTCTCCTTCATTGTACCAAATTGGATTCAAGATGTTCATCGGGAATGGCTACATGATCCTAAAAGTTAGCATCTGATACAAAAATTGCAGTCCAATTCTCCAGTATCCCCAGGGTACTCTTGGCTCAATGATGCGATTCGATACAAAGGTCATTTGTATTTAAGTAAACAATCAAAACTTAAATCCATGGTACTTTCTGAGCTTCATGCTACACCCACTGTTGGGCACTACGGGTTTACCAAAACCTATGACAGGGTCAAACGTTCTTTTTTCTGGGATGGTATGAAACAAGACGTTTGTAATTTTTTGGTTGAATGTGATGTGTGTCAATACAACAAGGGAGAAACCCTCAAATCTCCTAGCACACTGCAACTGCTTCCAATTCCACCTGTTATTTGGTGGGATATCTCTATGGATTTTATTGTAGGCTTACCTAAATCAGGAAATAAATCTGTCATCATGGTGGTAGTTGATCGCATTTTCAGGTATGCTCATTTCTATTCTCTTCAACACCCATTTACTGCATCCACTGTGGCTCAACTTTTCATGGATCAGGTCTTCAAGCTTCATGGCATGCCACATTCTATTGTTTCTGATCGTGACCCAACTTTCACCAACAATTTTTTACAAGAATTGTTCAAGCTCCAAGGCACCCAATTTCATCTCAGCACAACTTATCATCCCCATATTGATGGTTAAACTGAAGTTGTCAACAAGTGTTTGGAAACATATTTGATGTGTTTTGTATCGGAAAGGAAAAATCAGTGGGCTCAATGGTTGCCACTAGTTGAATGGTGGTACAACACTTATTACCATACAACTACCCACATGACTCCTTTTGAAATGGTATATGGAAAAAATCCACCTTTAGTTCTATCATATTTTCCAGGTGTCTTGAAGGTCCAAGCGGTTGACCAAATGCTTATAGTTCGAGAGGCTATTATCCATACCCTCAAAGAGAATTTGGTCATGGCCCAGAATTGCATGAAGAAACAAGTAGATCAAGGTCGCTCTGAACGTCAATTTGCAAAAGGGGATCGGGTGTTTCTTCAACTGCAACCTTACAAGAAAAATTCCCTCGAGGATGACAATTTTCAAAAGTTGGCACCCAAATTTTATTGTCCTTATACAATTCTCAAGAATGTGGGAAAGGTGGCCTATCAATTATATTTTCCCATACATTCTAAGCTCCATCATGTTTTTCATGTTTCCTTTTTAAAGAAGGTGATTGGAACTAAGTTCCAAAATCAAACCAACCTTCCCGATTTGGACGAATAAGGCTCCATTTGGCTACATCTAGAAGCAGTTTTGGACCAGCATGAGCATCATCTACATTAGGGAACCATCAAGGAAGTGTTAGTCCAGTGGAAAGATACAAATCCAGTAGATGCCACTTGGGAACCAACTACCATTCTGCAAAAATTTCCTCATCTCAAGCCTCAAGGACAAGGTTGTTCTTAAGGGGGGAGGCATGTTAGGGACCTAAACCCTCACGTAGGTAGAATAATATATTTCCATGTTATAAAGGTCAATATTAATAATGCCTAGCAATAAGGAAGAATAAGTCCAATGTAAGAAGACCTAATAGAAGCTTCCACTTCTAGAAGGATCTTCCTCTAGATTGTTCTTTTGATATACATATTTAGTATAAATAGGAATCGAGGGTATGATAAGTTTTGTCTTGGATATTATTGTAATAGAGCTCTGCTTTGCTGGAGGCTCCCCCTCGAAGATGCAAGTGAACATTGCTATCAGTAATCAAAGTGTTATTTCTAGTGTTATTCTGGTATCATTTTGGTATTATTGTGGTGTTGTTTTTGTTATATTGTTGTTCATTTTCCATTTCTAGCTAATTATTTTTGTTCTGCTTGCTATTTTTTACTGGAATATTACAACTCATACTTGGGAAATCCCCTTGGCATGTTTTCATTCCCAAGGCCCCAACTCGCCCAACTAGTGCAATACTTGGGTGTCGAAGCAACCCCAAGTTCTGTCTTCTTAAGGAATTGGGTGAGGGTCTTCGTGCCCATCTAGCCATAGACCTTATATCCTCCCCCACCTTAAGTCATTATCATCCTCGACAACATCCACAAAATCCATGATATCCACCTAGACTCATGCCTCCATCGCAACTAAATCTGTTGGAAACCCTAAGCTTCGTGCCAACTTGGAACCCCAAATTTTTTCAAATTTGAAACCCCAAGTTCCTTGCGAAGTGGAAACCCAAAGGTTTCCACAAACCAACCAAACTATATTGCACCCAACTTTGTATGATCTGCTTCTTGATTTAATACGGTCACTTCACCCAACTTCAAGGATGAAAGTCACCCAACTCTGTTGCACTATCTCGTTTTGATGTTGTTTCCTTGTTGTTATTTGATTCGGATGCCATTGTCATTGCCTTCTACAATTAACTGCTTCCCACTTCACTTCAAAAATTTTCCTAAGTGTTGAACTCCTGTGACCTTGTTGTTGTGCCCATACTTCAACCAAATATTCCATGTCTCCAAGCACTGTCGACCCCCATGTATCGAACTAGTTGGGTAGCTAATCTAGTAGTCCCTCCCAATCCATGAGCATGCATATCCCCATGCCCGAACTTAGTATTTTTTCTCTGCAACTTCCATCACTCTGTCCAACCTCAAAGAATAAGCATGATCCATATTCAATCACTATATTGTTATCCATCTATCTCAATCCTTTCAAAGTGGAATAACTTGGAGGAATCAACTTCCAGGTCCATTTTAGTGGCAGGTCCCATTTTGGAAAATTGGGTTCCAAAACCTTCTGGGGCCATTTTGAGGCATCAAATGACACTTTTTTTTTTTTTAAACTTTCCTCGCACATCTTGGGTCCCATGACTCTATTATACACATCGATACCTTTCAAATGGTGCAAAAATCACATCAATTAGAGTTGGTATGCAAAAGTTATGCTTCCCACAAGTTGACCTACAATGTTGACCACCATGGTACGAGAGGATGCCATGTCAGCCTCCGTTACTCATGCATATGGGGCTAGCCACATATGTAATTTTAATAATACTTTAGAAGGTCCAAATCCCTATCACAACTGAGGGTTGAGGAAGTAAAAAATCTACCCCTAGATGGCTATTGAGTTATGTTAGACACTGGGACCCTACGAGGAGAAGGGGTTCCATTCTATACTATTGTATTTTGTTCCATAACTGAGCAGAGCAACTAGGAGTGGGAAATTAGAGAGGATAAAAGAGGTGGTTAATGTTTTGTAGCATCCTAACATGCCACAATTCTCAGGTAGCTCCATAGAGAGTACGTGCTCCTTTGTACTTGCATTATTTCCATACCAGAGAAAAGAAAGCAGAGCAGCGTCGCCTTCTATCTGGGTTTTCTCCTCTAAGGGTTTCCCATAGAAAATATTTGTGTCATTCTGTGGATGTTGTGTGATTTTATTTTATTGTTCTATATTTTATTTTAATAAGATCTTTTTTACTTTTTCCAATGGACCATTTTGTAATGCTATATAAAGGCCTAGCAAGCCTTCTCATAATATCAAGTTACGCATTTTGGCTTCCTTCATATTTTTCTATTGTTCATTGGGAGATTAATTAGCTCTGAGTGATTTACTAGTAATTAGTTTTAGAGGTGTGGCTCCTCTTTGAGCTTCACCTCCCAAGTACTCCATTTACATGTTTTTTTTTTGTCCATGCTTCTTTTCATGAAATATTGGCATGCATAAGATCCTCCTCTCTCGGCATTCAAGCCATCCAGATCTCAACCCCCGAGATCCGGATCATTTGGTCTTCATTACAAGCTTTGCATCCAATTGAACCTCTTGCATGCTAGTAGTTTCTCCATACTTTCTCTTTCTTCTCTACATAGGCTTGTGCAATTTGGTAGTTTATAATTGATCCTACAATGTCACAACCAACATCAACTTGGGTCCATCTCTGACCATCATTAATTTTTATCTGACTATATTTAATTCATCCAAAAAAATATTTGTTCCTAGGATGGATTGTCATCATGCACCTTCTCCATGTCATGTTATAAACTTGTCCTTCTGTGATAGGAATCCTTTTACTTGAAAATCAAATCTCAAAACTTTCCTCTTAGTTTTGTTCTCACCCTACAAACAAGTCTTATATGAAACATAATGTTTGTATTTATAAACAAAATCTATGAGACTTACTTTTGACTAAATGCAAATAGATTTAGAAGGATATCCTTTCATATATCCATGCAACTTTATGTCATAAATTATTTCCTCAAAGGAAAGGTCCAAATGCAAAATTACCCGAGAAAATAATCATGACTCATAATAATACCACACCTTGTCAACTTAGTAGTGGTGTTCATATTCATATTTCAATTTATCCTACATTTCTCACGATATGGTTGTGACTTGGATACATCTAATTGCGACAAAAAAACAGCCATTGTGATAGCTTTCTTTTAAAAAGTAAAACTTGATGTTGAAAGGAATGAAAACAAGGGAGCATTCTGAAAAGATGGTTTTAAGAAAGAATTTGATTTACTAGACAGAGACCAGAGTGACTTAAAGATTGATACGAAAAACATTACAATAGTGAAAACTTAATAACTTGATTTGTAAATGCTTTAGAATAGGCAGACCTTTCATGTGCTCACCAACTAACATCCAATTAGACCTTTTCTTTTATCGTAAAATTTTTAACTCAGAGAAACAAAAAAAGGAATAAAATTCAAATTAAGCAAAAGACATATCGACTACCATATGATCACGGGAAATACTTAAAAAGGATTAACGAAATGTTATGTTTTCATTTTTAAAATAGGTCCAAATTATTTTCTTTTATAAATCTACATCATTAAGCTTATTGATGTATACAAAACAAGTTTGGTGATAATTAATAGATAACTGAAGTCAATAGAGATACCTTTAGCGGGAACTCTAGCCTAATTTATCTAATCACCTTTAAATCATGCATTTTCCTCCATGTTTGCATCTCATAAAACTTAAGGCCAACTAACTTTTTAGAAAAAAAAAATTGAAGCGAGTTAAATGCCCAAATATGTAAATTAGCTTCAAGAATCTATAGAAAAGAAGCATAGAGAATAATCATAAGGAGTTCTATAGATGATGAATTCTATATATGACAACTAAGAGTGTTGTGTTAGCAATGGCATCTCTGAGAAAGGAAAATACTAACTTCATTGATATAAAATTCAAAGAAATACCAAAAGACTTAGAATATAACAAGCTTAATAAAATAAGAAACATCTAACCAATGTTACCAGAATCTTCCAAATTCAGGGATGCACACACCTAATCTGCACCTGTATCCACTTAAAGGATAAGAGGATCCTTTTTGGATCTTATTGGAATATATTTTATGAAAGTTTTCTATCGCTAAGCTTTTTGAGAAAGCTAATTTGATGATTCCTCGAATCCTGTAATTATGGAATTTTGATGCACAAGTACATGCTTCTATACCCATGCTTCTAATAACTTTTCATGCAACCAAAAATTAAGATATGGGTTAATACTAGAACCATGGACCATGATATTATATGGTGCCTATTATATAATCATCATAATCATGGATGATACAAACCATCAAACCTAATTCTAAAATAAAAGAATGGAAATAGAACTTATAAGAACCTATAAGACTGCATGAGATAAGGTATTTGATGGGGAAATAACAATGTTACTTGCTATTGGTCTATGAATACTAGGGTCATCTACTAATTTCTAATGGAAATATCTGGTTATGACAAGTGACTATGTTAGTAGTTACCATTATCAGGACCAAATGTCTTACTGATCTAGGTGGATATTGGTGGCCACCCACCTATTCCAACTTTCTCCTCGTGTCTATTTTTTGTTCAACACGTTCTTCTGTACTACTTTGTAATTGTGGGTTCTATACTTCTGGGGTTGTTTGAAGCCCCATGCATCCTCCATGTGGATACAGTTGGCCTCTCACCTAATCCAATTGGCTTATTTTGTATGTTTTTATGTCATCACATCTTGTTGTACTTCCAGGGCCATTTCGGGGCCCTAAAAGTTGTTTTTTTGGCTCGCCACAGTCAAACTATAGACATAGTCAAAGTTTAAACACATAATATGTATTTCTCTGAAATACCTTTCCAACGGGCTATCATGTGCCTAAAACAAAGGCCGTATGAAAAAGTTACGACCCTTGGAAGTTGAGGTACCAAATTACACCAACTTACCCATAGGGCCCACATGAATTTTGGCGTTTCACCTTCTAGGGTTAGGTTTTTGGATGTCTTGAGTTTTGGAATTCATGAGTAATATCAAAAAGGCCTCTGGATCATCATTGTAATCCATTTTGCTCAGACGGATGCACGTAGAAACCACATCTCTTCTCAGAGATAGCTACCACCATTCGAGCAAGTGTTTCAGTTCTGCAGTTTTATAGTTTCAACCTATTTCATTATTTAATAGAAGATATTGTTCACATGATATTTGTGTTATTCTTCATATCTCTGTGTTTATTGTATTCAGTCTGTTAATCAGTTTATTCTGCTCCTAAATCTGGATCAGTGGTATCAGATCGATCTGTTCTTCATTTATTTTTCTTCGTGCATGTCCCCGACAAGATCCAGGTACAAGAAGTTGGGAATTGAACCAATCGATCCATTACAAGATCGACCGCGTCGATCCCGACAAAAACCCATGGGGGACGAAAAGAAATATGACAGAGTAGGAGATCCTATTAAAATGTTTCTCGAGGAATCCCTCACGTGATAAAGGAACGAAATGATGGACAACTTCCCACAAATCCTTCAACGACTTCCCACAGGAGAATCATCTTCATCAAGCGACCATGCAACTCCCTTAAAGGTACAAGTAAATTTTGATATTCCATTATTTGAAGGACTGATAGATGCGGATGCTGTAAATAAATGGTTGAATTTGCTCGAAGGATATTTTTTGGTCCACAATCATTCCGATAGGGAAAATATCACTTTTGCACTCCTCAATGCCATTCCCCATGTTAAAGACTGGCGGCATACTTACTCTAAGCAAAGGGTAATGGAGGAATCTTTTGATATTCCATTAAAGAACAATACTACCCTGTTGGAAGCTATGAGGACCAGTACACTAGATGGACCACCCTACGTCAAAAAAAGGACTAGACAGTACCATATTTTGCTAATATTTTCCATACCCTACTCACCAAATTGGGTATCAAAGACTTTGAGCGTCATCTGGTGCTCAAATACCATGGTTGTTTGCATAGATACATTCAAACAGAAATGGAATTACTGGACATCGCCTCATTGGGAATTACTTATAGATATGTTGTCAAGATTGAACATAAATTTAAGAAGAAAATGAGAGAGTTTGGATCTGCAAACCCCTCACAGCCGAAGCAGGGCAAAGGCAGCCCCAACTCACATAGCAAGGGACCAAGTTGAGATGGCCACCCTCAAGACAACTAGTCCAAGCCAAAACATAAGAAGGGCAATGAGAAGACGAAGAAGTACATGGGAAAATGGTGTGAATACCAGAAAAGTACTTGGCACAACACTGAAGAATGTCACTCCAAGCGGTCCCTCATGGCTGAGATGAAGGCTTCCAAGTCAGAGGTTGTTTCTCATTCCTAGTCAAATCTTGAACGAGGGAAGCAGATTATCAATGTTGAACCCAGTGCCACTATCATTACCACCAAATTCCATCCAATAGAACCAAAAGAACCAGAGGAAGGGAAACGCCTCTTTCACTCGTAGATATGGGTCAATGGGGCTTCGCTTCATTTCGTTGTCAATAGCCGTAGTCATAAGAACTTCATTTCAGCAGAGGTCGTCAAGCGGCTGGACCTACCAACGACATCGCACCTGCAACCCTACACCATCGACTGGCTTCACCAAGGAAGATATCTTTGTGTGAGACAACAATGTCGCCTTCCCTACGACATCAAGCCTTTCAAAGATGAGGTACTGTGTGATATTAATCCCCTTGAATTTTTTGATGTTATTTTAGGAAAACCATATTTATGGAAGCATCATGTTGTGTATGAGTCTAGACCCTGCAGTGTTATTATTAATTTGGGTAGACAATTGTACAGGATCCTAGAAGTAGCGTCGCCTACTACTATTTCTTTAATATTTGCTAAGCAATGCAGTAAGGTCATTTCACAGACCGAGAACTTCATCTTCTTTGTGATCCATGCTCACAGTAAGCAGAAGGTCACTGCCACATCCGTGGCCTCTACACAGTGCCTCTCTTTGTAGCAGAAGCAAGTGGACGATATCGTGGAAGAATATATAGACATCTTCTCATCACCTACAGGGGTATCGACACACAGCCAAGTCAAGCATCCAATTGATCTCACCCCGATGCACCTATACCTAATGGACCAATCTATCAGTGCTCGCTGATCGAGAATGATGAAATCAGACATCAGATCCAAGAGCTTCTTAAAAATGGGCACATTAGACGCACCTCCTCCCCTTGCAGAAGCTTGATTGTACTGGTGTAGAAGAAGGACGGGACTTGGTGACTCTTCATTGATTAAAGAGCCTTAAACAAAATCACAGTCAGGAACCGCTACCCCATTCCCAAGATTATTGACCTTCTTGACCAACTCAAGGGAGAAAAGTTATTTAGCAAGATTGACCTGAATTCTGGCTACCACAAGGTTCCCATCGAACCAACTGATGTATTGAAGACAACCTTCAAGTCTAAAGAAGGTCTCTACGAATGGTTAGTCATGCCCTTTGGATTAACATATGCACCAACCACTTTCATGAGATTGATGGATCATGTATTGATACCCTTCACCAAATACTTTGTGGTAGTATATTTGGATGACATCCTCACCTTCAGCAGAACATGGGAGGAGCACATGCGACATATTCAACAGATTTTGAGCACTCTGCGATAACACAAGCTTTATGCCAACCTGGAAAAATTCTCTTTTGGCATGAATAGGGTCAATACGTGGGATACATTGTTGATGAGCATGGGGTACATCTCGATCCAGCTAAGTTCCAAGTCCTCCGTGACTGGCCAACCCCGACCACACTAACCGAGCTTCAGAGCGTTTTGGGACTAGCCAACTTCTACCGACGGTTCATGTTGGGATTATCCCGTATTGAATGGGTCCTCAGCCAGGTGACCAAGGTCGGTGGTAGGGCCAAGTTCGTGTGGGGGAAGGAGCAACAACAAGCATTCGATGATCTGAATCATCGCTTGTGCTCAACTCCAGTACTCTCCTTGCCTGATCTGCAACAACCATTTGAGATTGAGATTGATGCATATGACTATGCTGTGGGAGCATTTCTCACTCAACATGGGAATCCAGTGGCATACCATAGTGAGACACTCTCCGATACTGTCCGAAAATACCCCACCTATGACAAGGAAATGTATTCCATTGTACAAGCCTGTCATCAATGGAAACATTACATTATGGGGAAAGAGATGATCATACACATTGATCACAAGCCTCTATAGTTCATACAGGCACAAGGGAAATTGTAGAACGACCTCCATCAGAAGTGGTCCACCTACCTGCAATAGTTCCATATCAACATAAAGTATATGACAAGTATCTCCAATTGCGTCGTTGACTGCCTTAGTTTCCCTCATGTGGATGCACTCACCATTGTGCTCCATTCTTGTGGACATGAAGCATCTGAGTGGACCCAACTTTATCAACAAGATCTGGACTTCACCACCACCTATTAGCTCTTGGGAACATGCGCAACTATCACTGATTTTCACATTCAGGACAGACTCTTATGCCACCTGGGCTATCTCTGTGTTCCTATAAGCGAGCCTTCAAATCGGATTTGGGAAGCCCACTACAGTCGGATGGCAGGACATTTTGGCATGGAGAAAACTATGGTTGTTCTTCAGAAACATTTTTATTGGCCAAAACTTTGACAGGACTTCAACAAGTATATAGGATCATGCACTTCATGTTCCATTGGCAAGTCAGCCATCAAGAAGCAAGGCTTATACACCCCTCTTTATATTCTTGAGAAGCCTTGGGATTCCATATCAATGGATTACATGTCTGGCTTGTCATCCACCAAGCAAGGAAATGACTGTGTGTTTGTGTTTTTTGATCAATTTTCGAAGATGGCCATTCTCACAGCCTGTAAGAAGAATGTCACAGTGGCAGATACTGCTAATCTCTTCTTCGAACGAGTGTGGGTCCACTTTGGGATACCACATACCATCATCTCCAATCGAGACAACAAGTTCCTCATCACCTTTTGGTCGAGTCTCTGGTCTATGTTGGACACCAAGCTTACAAAATACACTACTTTCCACCCCCAAACTGGTGGCCAAATAGAGGTTGTCAATCGGATGATTGTGCACATCCTGCACATGTACAATTCTAAGCATCTGTGTACATGGGACGAGAGTCTCCCATATGTCCAACACAATTACAATAGGGCTCTCCACGGCCATAGCCCATTTCAGGTGGGTCTGGGATTCCAACCCTTGGGACCCATTGATGTTGCACTTCCTCTTTCCACCGCACAGACAGACTCTTCCCCTGATCAGTCTGCGATCGACAAAGCCACCAGATTCATTGAACGGATTCAATACATCCGCCAATAGGTCTAGGAGATTTTGCAGAAATCTAATGCTAAGTACAAGCAGTGCCATGATCAACACAGGGTACCACACAAGTTTCAGGTTGGCGATAAAGTATGGTTACATTTGCAGAAGGATCGTCTCACCGGGCCCCATCGAAAGATTCACTCACTTCGTTATGGGCCTTAAACTATCACCAAGGTTGTGTGTAGAAATGCTTTTGAGCTCAACACTCCACCCTTCCTTGTTCTACATCCTTATTTAATGTGGACCTCCTTCGACCATATTTTCCCCCATTACTGGACACCTCTGAGATCGCAGAACAATTGACACTAACAGAGCTCAACCCTGACTACATGGAATAAGAATCCACTAATCAGATAGTGGACACACAGGTCAAGGGAACTCACCATGCCAAAATATCCTGCCAAAATGTCCTGGAATGGCATGGAGAAATGTCATGGTGAGCCATGACATTTTGGCAGGACAACCACATGGCATGGAGAAAAATGTCCTGCCAAAATGTCATGGTTTTATCGGGTTGTCAAGGAAGGGCAACTCCTACACCAATGCAAGTGGCTCACCCGGGGCCAAATCCAACAGAAGTTTCCTCACCTGATGGGGGAACTCAATGCAATAGAGACCATTTCTTAAGGGGGGGAGGATTGATCCAGGTGGATATTGGTGGCCACCCACCTATTCCAAATGGCTCCTCGTGTCCATTTTTTGTTTATCACGTTCTTTTGTACTGCTTTGTAATTGTAGGTTCTACACTTCTAGGGATGTCTGAAGCCCCACACATCCTCCAAGTGGATACGGGTGGCCTCTCACCTAATACAACTAGATTATTTTGTATGCTTTCATGTCAGCGCATCCTTTTGTACTTCTAGGGCCGTTTTGGGGCCCTAAATATTTTTCTTTTGGCTCTCCATAGTCAAACTGTAGACGGATGTAGAGTTTGATGGTGGAATGTGTAGTTCTCCGAAAGACCTTTCCAACAGGATATCACGTGCCTAAAACAGAGGTTGTATGCAAAAGTTACGACCCTTGGAAGTTGAGGTACCAAATTACACCAACTTACCCATAGGGCCCACATGACTTTTTGCATTTCACCTTCTAGGGTTAGGTTTTTGGATGTCTAGGGTTTTGGCATTCATGAGTAATATCAAAAAGGCCTCTGGAGACTCATTGTAATCCATTCTGCTCAGACGGATGCATGTAGCAACCACATCTCTTCTCATAGATAACTGCATTTTTATATAGACACCTGAGATTTTGGAAGAACAAAGGCAATCACCATTTTTTCAATACATTAAACTAGAAAATACGAGTGCAATTGAACTAACCAACATTATGAGCCTTACAAACCTATTTTGGCTACCCATTTTGACCACCTATTGTTGTTGAAATTATGTGGCCAGTCTCTATCCCATTTCCATTGACAACTATGGCCTCAAATTCCTGAAGTTGAAAATCCAAATACAATTAGCCAATCAAAACAACTTTGTAACTCTTATTTTCAAAGGTATATATTTTAGAATGTATTCACGATGGAGAAGTTTTGTTGCAAGATCTATTAGTGTGGTTCTGATAACAACTAAACATATAAAGTAAAATCATTTAGAAAATCTACAATCAAGTATAGGGTACAAGATTTATTAAATAGATGAGACAACCACTAAAACAAAAAAAAGAACTAAGATCCTCCATTTGAGGCACCATCTATAGAAATTGTACAGAGAAGACAGTATGACAAGAAAGGATTATTATGGCATAATAAACATCCTTCAAGACACCTTGGTTACAAGACATCGTGTGGAAGTGAGTGTAGAATATATGTTCTTGGGAGATGAAGGACTTGAGCATTCAAACAATAACAATAATTTAGCCCTCCCTTTATAGTTGACAATTCCAAAACCTGTTGACTTGAACATTTAGTAAACTCAGTGAGAATTAGAAAAAAAATCAAATCTCGATATAGGTATGAAATTAGCATCACATTAAAATGCATACTAAATTGATCAACTCAATATGGATGTTTTTTCAGTGGAAAAGATAGGGAAGTTCACAATTCAAAGAATAACTAGAACTAAAACAATAAACAAGTTTAGAACTGAATTTTGGGAAGCTTTGAAATAAATAAGTTCATGTCTATTACGTTGGAAAGAGTGTGCTTAATACTCTGGTTACATGAAAAGGAGAAACTAAACATGAATTAGTACAAGCACAAAAGCATAGTGTAAGAGAAAAAGATGGGTTGGAGACTACATCCTCTTGAGAAATATAAATAAAAATGATAATACCAACATACATTAATGAAGAATGAGATTAAGCCATTCAGTGCAGAAAAAAAGTATACCACATAAATCTGAGCTCAATGTCACTCTCATGGACATTTTGTTATTTTCAAATTACTGAAAAAGTAAATACACTCTTTCTTAGGCCTTAGAGATTATCTTCTTAGAATCCCCATTTGTATGATATTATATTTAAAGAAACAAACTCATCATTTAAATGTTTACAATCTTATTGGAATTTGTTAATGATAAATGCTATGTACATATCCATCCAAAATTAAAGTGCTTTATTAATGGAATAAGTTGTTGTTGACTGAAAATTCAAAAAAACAATAAAAACAATGGCAAGCATATCTAAAACCATGTGATTGCACATCATCCCAAGATTTGGGGTTGAAGGAAAAAGTCATTTCCCAATGCCAAAGGTTTAAGAGAACATTGATCCGCAACTGTTGACCTTCTAACATTTAGAATTATAGCAGAAATGCCAGAAGAATAAATGAGATCTTATATACATTGTTTTGTGGAATTTGAAAAATAATTCGACATAGTTCCCAAAATTAAACTATTGCTAATAATGGAAGAATTAGATATACCCACAGGCCTCAAATCTGCAACAGCTAGAATATATAAAAGAGTAACATGCAAAATCAAAACTAGCAAGGGGTGGGAAAAACAATCAATTGTAACATAGGAATCAAGCGAGAGTGTTCAAAGTCTATTTGGAATTTATACTTACAAACTAGGGAAATTCCAAGCCTGAGATGGAGCCAACCTAGTAGCAATGGTCGTCATTATCATCTATGAATATGACTTCATCTTGTTGGCCAATAACTTAAACAACCTAAACAATCAGTTCAGAGATCTGAAACTTCTTTAATAGTTTGGGCCACTAACATATGCCAATTTAAATCAACAAATGATTTGTATTTCAAGGTTGTGAAACTCAAGGATCTATATCTCCATTGTACAAGGTTTGTTCTGTTGGTGGCAAATATGAAGAGCATCGCCCAAAGTTCTATTTTGTTTACTAGACTAAGTCTCATCGGGTGGAATCTTGTTCTACTAGAGGAAGGACTCTGCTCCCCTTTGGCAAATTTGTTCTCTGCCTCTAACAACTATAATGGGGGAGCATGAGTTGACCTTTGCACTACCATTAAAGGCTTAGATAAGCATGAAGTATGCAGTTAATCTTGCTTCTTGTAAGTTGGAACTTGAGCTCAAAGTCATAATTTTTTTTTTTGTTGGTAAGTAGATATTGTATTAACTTTTGACAAAATATATAAGAGAGCATATCAAAGCCAGATCCAGGTGACCATTATAGTCTCTGGGAATGGGAAACCAAAAGTGAGATCGGAAG